>JBBPBX010055571.1:7708-23062 GCA_038048925.1 Garcialebias charrua
ATATATATATATATATATATATATTACAAGATTCCAGTCTTCTGTGGTACACTTGTGACCTGGCTATGGGCACCAGTGACACCTGCAAACTGAAAAGGAAGAAACGGGTAAAGACAATGGATGGACGAATGGATGGATGGATGGATGGATGGAGGAAGGAATCCAGTGTTTTATTTTTGTCTCAAAATGTAAAAATATAAATAAATGTTAACAATCATAGGATGCTTTTAGTTTTATAATTTCATACCTACTGGTCAGAAAAGCCTCCTCTAACAAACTTAAAGTGGCCCATGGGCCACCAGTTGATAATGACAATTGGAACAGCTTTTGCAGCTCTGGACACGTTTAATTTAGTGAACAAAAGAGCAGAAAGGTTGCAGACCCCTGTCCCAGATGCTTCACATGTGGCTTCAAACCCTTTCAATGTATGCTAAAGGGTTTGCACATCCCCAAAATCCTGGGGGCTGTGTCTGGTAGGGTCTCCCATGGAAAGTCGGCATCAGGGAAGGGGTCAGACTAAGACCTGGGTAAAGAAATAAAGGTAGAGCCAAGGCATAAAGATTTCTGGTGTTACTGTTATAAAGTCAACCACTCATTTTGTATATTTTAAAGATTTCACAGCAGCAGTGCCACGATAAATAAAAAATTTCTGTAATATAAATATATATGTTCACCACTTCATCAATTTAAGGAAAATCAACTGATGCTGCTCAGAAATGTCCCTCCTTCACAATGCTGTGTCCCTGCTGCCTAAACTTCAGCTTGTTTTTCTTCCAACAACCTCATATACCTAAATCAGAAAAAAATTGGTTCTGAAATAAGAACGTTTTGCCATTTTTATATAAAAGCTATTACTGTAATTTGTTTCATACATAGCTTAACTTCATCATTCGCTGTTGTGACTTTAAATGTGAACATAGGAGCCTTTCATTAAGATTAAACAGTTTGACATGAGCTCTTTTCATATTTGTTTTATATCAGAATCACCGTTGCGAGCTGAAACTTTTGGATAACCTGTAGATGAAAGCAGACGCGCACAGCACTCCATTTATCAACCCCCTGATGCCGAACATCAGAAACACAGCCTTACTTTGGCGAACCTTTACCTTTGATTGCTCGTTACTTGGCTGAAAAAGGAGCACGTCAGGCGGAAGAATCTTAACAGCACGCCTCTGCCTGTTTTTTTTCTCTCTCTCTCGTTCTTTTTTTTTTTTTTTTACCCCCAGCCTTGAAGAAGTTAAAATTAGTCTTTTAAAAGGCAGAATTCAAAGCTGGGAGCATGAAAAGGAGGGCAGAATGAAATGCCGGCACTGTGGTGTTAAAAGGGAGATGGGAGATGAGAGATCCTAGTGTCTGACTTTGGTGTGACTTCAAAAGGCTGTGTTTAAAGCAGCAGGCCTTAATGCTGGCCTGATAGCAGGACTGTCATGTCTGTGTGACCTCCCACAGCTGGCCAGCCTGTGACACAGGCCTCATGTCGTGCATGTGTGTGTGTGTTTGCTGCTTTCTTGATGTCTGCACATGAGCTTGTTTGCCTTTTGAATGTTTGTGCGTCGGCACTCATGTGGCTCTTGCTGTGTGTCTTGATGTGATTGTCTGTGTGCCCTTTAATGTTTGTGTTTTGATGTCAGTACGTGTGTGTTTGCATGAGCTGTGCATTTCTGCATATATGTGTGTGTGAGCACAGAGGTTGAAGATCTAAGCCCGGCTCTGCCCTCTCTCTCTCTCTCTCTCTCTATGCACAGGGGGTCTTTTTTTATTTTTTCCCTTCTTGTTAAGATTCAAACACTGATAGGCTTTGAACTGCAGCTGTGGACTCTGCAGTTGTTTCACCACTTTAGCTCAAACAGCTAAAGTTGCGCCACATGTCACACCATTACAAACCATCCCACCAGCAACATTAACTGTGTGGCAGTGGGCGAAGGCGTGGAGCTGCTTTCATAAATCGGGGGTTTGACTTTGAAGTGGCATTACAGATAACTAGTCTGAACACAATGCCAGTCTGCTGAACGTCTCGCTTCAAAGAAAAACACATAATCAATTAAACAGCTGCTAAATGTATCTATGTTAGATACAGTGTATGAATTAAAAGCATTTACTGAGAACCCTGTAATTTCAGAACCATCTGACCCCCTTTGTGAAGCTTTTACAAAATATTCCCAGTACATTTCTGTACTTTTTTTGGCTTGCTCGTGGCAAAAGCAGACGCTTCCTCCTCCCCTCCGTCCCTGCGTTGCTCTTTGTCTTGTGAACCCTTTTCTGAGCCCCTTTTGCATACTGTATTTTCCGGACTATAGGTTGCAGTTTTTTGCCTAATTTGCATGCCCTGCAACCTATAGAGAGGTGAGACCTGTTTGTGGATTTTTTTCCCATATTTTTAGACCAATTTTTGGCTCAGATATGACCGTTTTTCATTTAGGCAAAAAATGGTGCAGTACCCCTTTTGTCCGCTAGGGTACACCGACCGTTCCCACCTCATGTGTCCGAAGGCAGCCTCCACTGGTCGGACTGACTTTTGCCCCTTTTCCACCGGTCGGCTCGGGTCGGATGTTACGTCATATGTGCGTCGCAGAGACCCCCTTTCATCCTTTCCCACCGGCTATTCCGAGCGGAGCCGCGCGAGATTTCCTGAGATTATCGGGCTGGTTTCAGAGGGGTACTGAAGCGAGCTCACCCGCACCGGAAGTAGGAAGGAGGAGACTCGAGCTGTTTTTACGGAAGCGAGGGACGCGATCACTGCAGGACTTTTACATGATAAACACGGTAAAAACAATTATTATTTTTTAAATTTATAGCAAAGATGGGTCTTCAGCTGAACGTGTCCTTAATAAAATCACGTACTGCTCAAAACTGCAGGATTTTAAAAAAATAGGTTCGCCACGAGCAACACGCGGCGCGCGGGCGGCTTTATGTCTTTAAATGTAGCTCAATGAACAGATATAAAATATATTTCATAGCTGACTTTAATAGTACGAGGGCTCCTGAGCTTAACCACGCTTTAATATTGTCACGTATGGTCAAATGTGCTGCATTTAAAGTAGTTTCGCTTTGACTTTTTCCAAAACCTGTGTTTGCACAACGAAAATAAATTATAAAAATTCGAATTTTATTTCAAATAACTCCAACAGGATACATTTCGTATATGAACATGTTGTGATCACACTAGATTTTTTTGAAAAATATCAGCTTTGTGGTTTTTGATAGAATTGATAATATGTGAAACAAAGTAGAAAATAATGGACGTAGGTTGACACATTTATGTCTATAAAACATTGAATTTTATTTCAAATAACTCCAACAGGATACATTTCGTATATGAACATGTTGTGATCACACTAGATTTTTTTGAAAAATATCAGCTTTGTGGTTTTTGATAGAATTGATAATATGTGAAACAAAGTAGAAAATAATGGACGTAGGTTGACACATTTATGTCTATAAAACATTGAATTTTATTTCAAATAACTCCAACAGGATACATTTCGTATATGAACATGTTGTGATCACACTAGATTTTTTTGAAAAATATCAGCTTTGTGGTTTTTGATAGAATTGATAATATGTGAAACAAAGTAGAAAATAATGGACGTAGGTTGACACATTTATGTCTATAAAACATTGAATTTTATTTCAAATAACTCCAACAGGATACATTTCGTATATGAACATGTTGTGATCACACTAGATTTTTTTGAAAAATATCAGCTTTGTGGTTTTTGATAGAATTGATAATATGTGAAACAAAGTAGAAAATAATGGACGTAGGTTGACACATTTATGTCTATAAAACATTGAATTTTATTTCAAATAACTCCAACAGGATACATTTCGTATATGAACATGTTGTGATCACACTAGATTTTTTTGAAAAATATCAGCTTTGTGGTTTTTGATAGAATTGATAATATGTGAAACAAAGTAGAAAATAATGGACGTAGGTTGACACATTTATGTCTATAAAACATTGAATTTTATTTCAAATAACTCCAACAGGATACATTTCGTATATGAACATGTTGTGATCACACTAGATTTTTTTGAAAAATATCAGCTTTGTGGTTTTTGATAGAATTGATAATATGTGAAACAAAGTAGAAAATAATGGACGTAGGTTGACACATTTATGTCTATAAAACATTGAATTTTATTTCAAATAACTCCAACAGGATACATTTCGTATATGAACATGTTGTGATCACACTAGATTTTTTTGAAAAATATCAGCTTTGTGGTTTTTGATAGAATTGATAATATGTGAAACAAAGTAGAAAATAATGGACGTAGGTTGACACATTTATGTCTATAAAACATTGAATTTTATTTCAAATAACTCCAACAGGATACATTTCGTATATGAACATGTTGTGATCACACTAGATTTTTTTGAAAAATATCAGCTATGTGGTTTTTGATAGAATTGATAATATGTGAAACAAAGTAGAAAATAATGGACGTAGGTTGACACATTTATGTCTATAAAACATTGAATTTTATTTCAAATAACTCCAACAGGATACATTTCGTATATGAACATGTTGTGATCACACTAGATTTTTTTGAAAAATATCAGCTATGTGGTTTTTGATAGAATTGATAATATGTGAAACAAAGTAGAAAATAATGGACGTAGGTTGACACATTTATGTCTATAAAACATTGAATTTTATTTCAAATAACTCCAACAGGATACATTTCGTATATGAACATGTTGTGATCACACTAGATTTTTTTGAAAAATATCAGCTTTGTGGTTTTTGATAGAATTGATAATATGTGATACAAAGTCTTTATTGTGTTCTTCTTCTAGTGGTGGCTAGTACTGTAGTAAATAGCTTGAGGAACACTACTGCCACCATGTGGTAAGACGAGTAGGATTCTGGACCCCGCCCACAGAAGGGGTACAAAAAAGCTGTGGAAACAGAACATAGATGTGACCCGACCCGAACTGAGCCGACCTGAGCCGATCCAACCCGAGCCGAGCCGAGCGGTGGAAAAGAGGCATTTGTCGCAGCCCGGCCTCCTGCTCTGGAGCTCTGACACTTCCAGAGAGTACACCGACCGTTTCCAGCTCATGTGTCTAAAGAAAGCCTCCTCTGGTCGGACTTACTCTGTCGCTGCCCGGCCTCCTGCTCTGGAGGTAACTACAGGAAGCCCTCGAGTTACGTCAGGGATTGGGACCTACGAGCAGGGGCGCAACTACATATTTTTGAGGTGGATGCGAAAAAAATCAACGGTGCCCCCCTCCCCCGCTCCTTTTTACCTGCCCCCTCATACAGCTTTCCTCCCGTAGTCATGCACTTAGAAAATACAGTAGTAATATTACAGATTTTTTTATGTTACATATTATATCAGGTGATCATTTCAATGATAAACAAATTTTTATTTTTTTTTCTTCTTTCGGCTTTTTCCCTGCGTTAGGGGTCACCACAGCGATCTAGTCGCATGAAGATTTGGCAGTTGTTTTTACGCCGGATGCCCTTCCTGACACAACCACAGACCACCGAGCAACCACAGCCCTCTGTGTGGAGCAGAGAGCTGATCTCTAGGGTTCCCGGGGGAGCAGATGTGGGTTAAGGGCCTTGCTCAAGGGCCCAGAGTGGGGCAGATGAGGGTGGAGATAGGTGTGACCACTTCACTTATCCCACCCACATCTTTGATATTGTCGGTACCGGGGCTTGAACCGGCGACCTTCCGATCACAAGCGCACCTTCTTAACCTTTGCGCCACCACTCCCTAGCATCCTAATTTTTTTTTTTTTTTTTTTTTTTAGCAGCCTAATTTTAATGAATTACTTAAATAAACATTGAATTTTAAGGATGTTTAAGATGTGTTACACTAATTGTTAATAAATTGTTATGTTATATTGAACAGTTGTCCTAGATGCTTCAATTTGTGCAAAGCGAACCTGCAGGACCTTACAAGCAATAAGGTAATAATCTCTGGGTGAAATTCCCAGGGTGGCGTTGTCTAACTTCCATCCATCCATCCATCCATTTTCTTCCAGTTATCCGGGGTCGGGTTGCGGGGTAGCAACCTAAGTAGGGAGGCCCAGACTTCCCTCTCCCAAGCCACTTGGAGCAGCTCCTCCAGGGGAATCCCAAGGAGTTCCCAGGCCAGCCAAGAAACATAGTCCCTCCAGCGTGTCCTGGGTCTTCCTCTGGGTCTCCTCCCGGTGGGACATGCCCAGAACACCTCACCAGGGAGGCGTCCAGGAGGCATCCTAACCAGATGCCCGAGCCACCTCAACTGGCTCCTCTCGATGTGGAGAAGCAGCGGCTCTACTCCGAGTCCCTCCCGGATGACTGAGCTTCTCACCCTATCTCTAAGGGAGAGTCCAGCCACCCTGCGGAGAAAACTCATTTCAGCCGCTTGTATCCGAGATCTCGTTCTTTCGGTCATAACCCAAAGCTCATGACCATAGATGAGGGTGGGAACGTGGATTGGTTGGTAAATTGAGAGCTTTGCCTTTTGACTCAGCTCTCTTTTCAACACGACTGACCGCTCCAGTTTTCCCTCATTCGTGAACAAGATTACGAGATACTTAAACTCCTCCACTTGGGGCAGGACATCCTCCCCAACCCGGAGAGGGCATGCTACCCTTTTCCGGCTCAAGACCATGGCCTCGGATTTGGAGGAGCTGATCCTCATCCCGGACGCATCCCACTCGGTTGCAAACCGCTCCAGTGAAAGCAGTGATCACGACTTGATGAAGCCAATAGGACCACATCATCTGCAAAAAACAGAGAAGTGATTCTAAGGCCACCAAAACAGATACCCTCAACACCTTGGCTGCGCCTAGAAATTCTGTCCATAAAAGTTAAAAAACAGAATCGGTGACAAAGGGCAACCTTGGCGGAGTCCAACTCTCACCGGAAACGAGCCTGACTTACTGCCGGCAATGCGGAGCAAGCTCTGACACCGCTCGTACAGGGACCTAACAACCCATATCAAAGGGCCTGGTACCCCATACTCCCGGAGTATCTCCCACAGAACTCCCCGAGGGACGTGGTCGAATGCCTTCTACAAGTCCAAAAAGCACATGTAAACTGGTTGGGCAAACTCCCACGCACCCTCCAGGACCCTACTGAGGGTGTAGAGCTGGTCCAGTGTTCTACAACCAGGACGAAAACCACATTGCTCCTCCTGAATCCGAGGTTCGACTATCCGACGGACCCTCCTCTCCAGAACCCCTGAATAGACTTTACCAGGGAGGCTAAAGAGTGTGATCCCCCTATAGTTGGAGCACACCCTACGGTCCCCCTTTTTGAATAGGGGAACCACCACCCCAGTCTGCCAATCCAAGGGAACTGCCCCCGATGTCCACGCAATATTGCAGAGTCGCATAAGCCAACACAACCCCACAACAGCCAGAGCCCTAAGGAACTCGGGGCGAATCTCATCCACCCCCGGAGCCCTACCACCGCGGAGCTTTTTAACCACCTCGGTGACCTTAGCACCAGAGATTGGAGAGCCCGACCTAAGGTCTCCAGGCTCGGCTTCCTCAGTGGAAGACGTGCCAGTAGGATTGAGTAGGTCTTCGAAGTACTCCGCCCACCGACTCACAACATCCCGAGTTGAGGTCAACAGCATGCCACCCCTACTATAAATGGTGTTGGTCGCGTACCGCTTTCCCACCCTGAGACGTCGGATGGTGGACCAGAATCGCCTCGAAGCCGTACGGAAGTCATTCTCCATGGCCTCTCCGAACTCCTCCCATGCCCGAGTTTTTGTCTCAGCAACCACCCGAGCTGCATGCCGCTTGAACTACCGGTACCTATTAGCTGCTTCCGGGGTCCCACAGGCCAAAAAGGCCCAATAGGACTTCTCCTTCAGCCTGACAGCATCCCTCACCGCCGGTGTCCATCACCAGGTTTGAGGGTTGCCGCCACGACAAGCACTAACAACCTTGCGGCCACAGCTCCGATAAGCTACCTCGACAATAGAGGCGCGGAACATGGCCCATTCTGACTCAATGTCCCCCGACTCCCTCGGAACGTGTTCAAAGCTCTCGCGGAGGTGGGAGTTAAAGCTCCGTCTTACGGGAGACTCTGCCAGATGTTCCCAGCAGACCCTCACAATACGTTTGGGTCTGCCAGGTCTGACCGGCATCCTTCCCCACCATCGGAGCCAACTCACCACCAGGTAGTGTCAGTTGACAGCTCTGTCCCTCTCTTCACCCGAGTGTCCAAGACATGTGTCCGTAGATCAGATGAGACGACAACAAAGTCAATCATTGAAATGCGACCTAGGGTGTACCAAGAGCACATATGGACACCCTTATGCTCGAACATGGTGTTCGTTATGGACAATCCATGATGAGCACAGAAGTCCAACAACAGAACACTGTCGATGGAAAATCTTTAAGAGAAACTGAGACTGAAATAAGCTTTAAAAAGTATAAAGTATTTAATTTCTCCTTTGCAAAGCGGAGAAAGACACAGAATACAGAACACGAGGCTGTTCCGAGCTGCACTGAAGAGTGCTTCTCGAAGTCCTCCTCTTATACCTTTCTTGCATGTCATAGGGGAGTTTCACAACCTTCAATCATAGAGTAGGAAAACATCTGTGGTGGAAAAGGGCTGACAGTTGAGTTTTGCAATAACATTCTCGGAGACAGTTGGCTCATACAATAGTTTTCTTGGACACAGCTTAGCTTTAAGAAATAACATCTCCCAGAATGAGAAGGTTTCAGTCAGTCCAAGTTCTTGTTTTAACAGATGTTGAACTCAGTTTCTTAACCCACAGGCTGTTTGTCTTTCTTCTCAGGAATGTGTCTATGGCAGGCATTGTGACCACGGGGCCTCACAAGAGTGTTATCATGGCAAACATTGCAACCACAGATCATCTTGTTCAGCAGAAAAAGGAGAAGACCACAGATCATTCTATGACATGAGGAGGGAAGGAATAACATTTGGGGAGGAAGGGATAACATTGGGGAGAAACCACAGATCATTCCATGGCATTGAGGAGAGGCAGAAATAACATTCAAGGAAAGGAATAACATTCTCTTTGCACATGAAGCAGAGAGTCTTCCACAGTTCATGAGTTTAGTGAGTTTGAGCAAGAAGAGTTCACTTAGTTTAAACAGAGAAGTTTCAAGCTCAGACAATATGCTTCATAAGTAATAGGATGATAAGGAAACAAACAAACAAACAGTGTATGATTAATTTTTCTTTCCACAATTTCTCCCTTTTGTTCCTTTATGGAACAATATCTAAGATAAAAATTAATAAGATTATACAGACAGCATCAGACTCTGAAAACAAAACATCAGGAAAACACACTTCACATTACAGTGGTTTCATGTGGATCCTTCATTGACTTCAAATGGAAAATGGCAAGAGCTGTTTTTGTGGCTTACAGACCCTAATTTGTGGCAAAGCTAAACTATAAAAGAAATCACATCACTTAATAAATTGAAATTAATAAGTAAAAATAAGATGGAATAAGGTTATTTTAATTCTGAAAATGCTGTCCAGTGACAGTGTTTAAATCAAATGGGAATCTGAAATGCCATCGAGTGAGTTGCACGATGCTTCTCATGGCATAAACTACCACGTCAAGAAATTGTAGTCTTGACTCAAAACCATCAAAAGGAACTTGAACGTTTCTTCCACCTGCAGTGTAGTGGAGGATCAATATGTCTTCTAAGTGGATGGTGTTGATGTGGAAGGAAGCAGAGTTGTCTGCTATTGTCAATGTAATTTTCATTTTACTTTAATTTGTTTTTCAGGACGAAGGTAGTGGGAGTGGAAGCAAAGGTGTCCATGTCATTTTCTAAATCTGTATCTAGGTCTTTGTGGAGAAGGGCATAAGTTGCTACTTGTTGTTCAGGGGCGAGAGCAGTTGAAATTAAACGTGTTGACAGAGAACGGAGACATGGGATACAGCAACAGCCGCAGGTTACAAGTACGGCTAAACAAACTCCTGCAGAGATGATTAGGGACATAATAATACCTTTCCATCTGCCAAACATTTTATTAAACCAATCAGAGATGGGGTTATTGATTCCTGAAGCTTCTTGCATTTCTTGGGAGAGTTCTTTTAGGCCTTTGAGGGCCCTAGCTACTTTACCATCTGGGATAAAAGTACAACATTGGTCACCAATCATTGAGCATACGCCCCCTTTCTCAGCTAATATCATGTCCAACGCCATTCGATTTTGAATTGCCATTTTAGATGTGGGACGTAATTGATCAGATAGGCCTTCAATGGCATCTCGGGTGAGATTGGTCAGACGCAAAACATTGTAGTGGACAAAATTAATTCTGGCTACGTTTTTATTGGTTGTTACAGGAAAGAGAGCTCCTATGATAGGTAGGTTTTCAAACCCTGCTGCGACGGGGTCGGCTAGTTTGAATTCATCTGGAACGCCTTGTAGAACCCCTATTGCTTTGATATAAGTTTTGGAGTTTGCATTTAGATTAAAATCTACGTCTCGTTTGGTTCTATTGTGTTGTAAAGTTAACTGATGTCCAGCTAACAAAAGTGGTGCTGCAAGACGCACTAGAGCACAAAGTCCTATGTTTTTTTCAGGGATTTTGACTGATAACCTTTGACCTCCGCAATAGTAATACAATCCTGCTCTAGCCCAAGTGCCTATACGTTGGGTTTCTTCGTCATTAGTATTTACGTTTTCTGTTACGTTGCACCAATCTTGATCGATATTTCCATAATTAAGGGTTGGCTGTTTTGCAGTAAAATTGAAGCAGTGATAACCTTCAAAAATGCGATTAGGGCGAAAAGAACCTGGATGTGTTTTATTGTGAATAGGTGGATATATGTCGGTTAGTGTGGTGCAACCTTCTACTGGATGTCGTTTAGTGAGTGTTATCATGCAGTTGTATCCCCATGCGTCTTCAGGGAACAAAGGAGCTGGTTGTGTGACTAGTTTGGGTCTGGCTGCAGCGCAAGCTACACAATTACTGAGTTGAGCTTCTCTTGCAGCTTCAACTAACCAGGATAACCACATGTTGTCATCTCCATGTCCCGTTGCGCGTTCTATCAGTTGTTCAGGTTTTAATTTTGTATAATCTACAGAGATAGTTGGAATGTTTTCTCCCTTAAAGTTTTCAAGTTTAGGGATTGGATAATTGGTGACGTTTGTAATGTGTGGTTGCGGTGGGGGAACAAATCTGATGGTGACAAATCCCTTTGGATCTGCGCCTGAGACATCGGCTTGAATTAGGAAAATATAAGAGTCTAATTTTGTTTGTGAGATAAAATCTTTTGGAGGACCATGTAACTTACTTAATGAGAGGGTGATTGGATTTTTTGCTGGGTTATAATCTCTTTGAAATCTAACTTTGTCCCACCATTCCTTTGTGTCTTTAGTCAAATCTGAACGTATGGGTTTCCATAGTCCCGTGTAGGCGGTGACTGTGGACCAGGAACAAGTTGGCTCACAAGTTCCTGGTAGCTGCATTCCTGGTTGATGGACAAACCTACGCATGCGAGTGTTGTGTACTGGGAAACCATCAGCATTTATTGAGATATCTAAACACAAATACAGATCAGCACTTCGGTACCACAAGTCACTGCCTTTGCAATTTATTACATCACATAAGTCAAACTGAAATGCAATGGTTGAATTGATCTCGTAGTCAAGAACCAGTTTCTGATAGGCGGATTCTGGAATGCTTCTTTTGTTTACCTTTGTCTGAGTGCAGGGCCCTTCGTTTGGAAATAAGCAAAGATGTGTACACAGGAAAATTGTGCCACAGCTCAAACCTGATATGAGGCCAAAGATCAGCATGGCCTTCCATGGATGAGTTTCGATCCAGTCTATTGAGTCTGTGTGCCTCATGGTTTGTTCAGAGGTTGTTAACTAGGGAAAAACAGGGGTTGGATGGACTCAACCTAGTTGTAGGTCTACGGACCTGCCGCCTTCACAGGGAGCCGTAACTCGGACTGTGAGTGTGTTGGTGCCGACCCGCACTTGCTGCCTCACTCTGAGTCCGTTTACCTCAGCTGTGAGTGGAAGAGTGTGCGAACGTCACTTCACCGTCGTTGGCACCTAGCATTCGAGCCTCAGATGCTTTCCCACACCCTCGTTGGCATCCAGCATTCGAGCATCAGATGCTGATGTCAGTTCTGACCCGTCCCGATCCTCTTCTGTCGGTGGCTTCGTTCCTCGAAACACCTTACAGTGGGAAGCGTGGACCCAGGTAGCTCTCTCAGCGACCTTCACCGCGGTGTGTGTGGTCAGCAACACCTGGAATGGTCCTGTCCACCTCGGGGAGTTCCAACGCTTTCTCCTGAAACATTTAATCATAACAAAATCTCCAGGAGAAATACAATGCAATTGTTTTTGTGCTGGTCCAGGGAGTCCTCCTTGAACCTGCGACCTGATGGAATGTAATTGTTTTGTTAGTTCAATACAGTATTTCATCATGTTGTGATCGCAGTGTTTCAGATCACTCGTGGGATCTGTTGGTGGCCCAACTCCAAGGTTGGGCGGAGCTGCAAAAAGGATTTCAAAAGGACTAAGGTTATGTTTAGCCCTTCTGTGCATGCACATTCCCATAACAGCAAGAGGTAAACATGCAACCCAACTCTGTTGCGTGTCCTCACAAATCTTGGCCAATTTGTTCTTTAATGTGCCATTCTCTCTCTCAACTGCGCCTCCACTCTGTGGGTGATAGGAGCAATGTTTAGTTAGGTCAAAGTTCAGTGTGGTTGAGATTTCTGTCATGATTTGGTTAGCAAAATGTGGTCCATTGTCACTGGAAATTCTCTGCGGAATTCCCCAGCGAGGAATGATTTCCTGTAAGAGGATTTTGGCCACTGTGTTTGCAGTGTTATGTTTTGTGGGGAAAACCTCAACCCACTTTGAAAACATATCCACGACAACCAAACAGTATTTTTTGTTCATCACAGGTGTCAATTCAATGAAATCAATCATTAAGTGTTGAAAAGGTGCAGTGATTCTTCTATGAGCACCTGGTGCTTCTGTTTTAACTGCCTTTGAGATGTTGTGAGACGCACACACAAGACATGAGTCACAATGTTGTTGAGCATATTTTAAAAATTTGACTGTGTACCAGTGTGTGTCAACCTCTCTTAACATTCCCCCTTTTGATACATGATCAAAGGAATGTATCAATGTAGCAAAAGCTGGAAAAAAGTGTTCAGGTAAACAAGGGTTAAAGTTTGGACCAATCCACAGTCCATCCTTAAAGGTGGAACCTAAACGCTTCCATTCTGCCCGCTCATGAGGGGTGGACATTTTCTGCATGTCCTTGAATGTGAAAGCAATGTCAGGTTCTGTGTTAGATGTGAGTGTGGAAAGTGATTCAGGTATCTGTGTAGCAGCTTGTTTGGCTGCAGTGTCTGCGGCTGCATTACCTATAGAAATGTAGTCTTTCCTGTTGGTGTGAGCAGCACATTTGATAACAGCAATGTTTTTGGGCAAGGTGATGGCCTCAAGGAGTTCGGCAACCAATTTATGGTTAAGAATGGGTTGTCCATCAGAGCGAAGGAAATGACGATGTTTCCAAAGTGCTCCAAAGTCATGAACAACTCCAAAAGCATAGTGTGAGTCAGTGAAGATGTTGACTGATTTGTTTTCAGAGAGCTGACAAGCTCTGGTCAAAGCAATAAGTTCACTAGCTTGAGCTGAACAAGGCGGAAGTGATTTTGCTTCAATAATGTGTGTGTTTGTCACTACTGCGTAACCACTTCTGATGGAGCCTGTGTTCATGTCACGTGAGGAAGATCCGTCAACAAAAAGTTCCCAGTCAGGGTCAGAGATAGGGTCTTGTTTTAAGTCAGGTCGAGGTGTGCACAAAACCTCAAGTTCAGCCATGCAATCATGTGGAGTGCCCTCATCCGGTGAGGGTAAGAGAGTGGCTGGATTAAGTACGTTGCAACGTTTGATGGTGATGTTAGGCATGTCTAACAAAGTAGTGTGGTACTTCAGCCAGCGTGCTGTCGACAGATACGCAGTTTTTTGTTCATTTAGAATTTGTGTGACTGCATGGGGGACTAATAGAGTCAAATCAGAGTACCCCACGATGTCTCTGCTTGCCAATACAGATTTTTCAGCTGCAGCGACTGAGCGCAAACACAGGGGGAGTCCTGCAGCCACTGGGTCGAGTTTTGCAGAGAAGTATGCAACAGGTTTCATCCTGTCACCATGCTTCTGAAGCAAGACTGACGTCATGCACCCTCCACGTTCATCCACAGCCTGGACGAAAGGCCGTGTTGGATCGGGAATTCCCAGTGTAGGTGCTTTTTGCAACTGAGCCTTGAGTGCTTCAAAAGCAGTCAATGCATCAGGTGTCCAAGTTAATTTGGAGCTCATTTGGAGGCCTTTTTCATGACAGACAGCGCGAAGTGGAGCTTCGAGTTCCGCGTAGTTAGGAATAAAATGTCTGCAATACCCACATAATCCCAAGAAAGACATGAGTTGTTTTTTAGTTACAGGAAGTGGCAGAGAAACTATGGCTTTAACGCGAGTGTCTGCCAGATCCCTCCCTTCAGCAGAGATTCTGTGACCCAGGAACGTGACCAATGGCTGTACAAATTGAAGTTTTGAGAGTGACGCCTTGTGACCTTGTTCTGCAAGATATTGAAGTAGGCGTATTGTGTGTGTTTGACAAAGACTTTCTGTTGGTGCTGCCAACAACAAGTCGTCCACGTATTGCAAAAGTGCACAACCTGGAGGAAGAGTGAAACCCATCAGGCTGTCGTTAAGTGCCTGGTGGAAGATAGTAGGGCTTTCGCAGAAGCCTTGACAGAGACGGGTGAACGTGTAAGACTTGCCCAGAAATTGAAAGGAAAACCAAAACTGACTGTCAGGGTGTACTGGTACACTAAAGAATGCGTTAGCCAAGTCAATGACAGAGAAGAAAGTTGAACCAGATGGTATTTGTGATAAAATCACATTGGGGTTCGGTACGATGGGAGCACGTGCTTGAACAGCTGCGTTTACAGCACGTAGGTCTTGAGCAAACCTCCATTCATCTGGGGGTGTTGGTCTGATTTTCTTGACAGGAAAAATTTGCGTTCGTACCGGTGAGGTGGGGCAAGAAATAATTACTCCTGCTTTCAACAAAGAGTGGAAAACAGGTGTTATTCCTTCAACAGCTTCTGGCTTGAGTGGATATTGGGCAATTTTAGGTCTGTAGGACGATTTAGGAGTGATCTGAATTGGTTCTTGACATTTTATTAACCCTACGTCATATTTGGTCTGGGCCCACAAGTGTTGAGGGACCTCTGAAAGTCTGGGGTCATCAAACTGCAGTTTAGAAAAAGTTGTTGCTGGTTGTCATGCTGTTTGATCAACTGGGGCTTGGATTGGAATCACACAAACCTCAAAGTTGATGTCTCGCATGAACATGAAGAGTGATG
>JBBPBX010055572.1:12863-23061 GCA_038048925.1 Garcialebias charrua
GTTCCAGAGTGATGGTCGTATCAGGGTAAGAAGAGAGGCAGGTGAAGTGATGCACCCATCATCAGTCAGAGTCAGAGAATATTTGTCATTCGTGCCACATGTGGTACATGTGATGAAACATGATTAATATGTACTCAGGGTCCCAGTTATATCCAACAATAAAATGTAAAAGAAAAACAGTAATAACATCTAAGATATGAACTAAGAAAAAACATCAACTAAAAATACACTAATGCCGGGTACCCACCAAACGCGTCAAAACGCTCCTGACGCGCCCTGTTGGCCGCTTGTCACCAGAATCTGTTCACACTGAAGACGCGTCTAATGACGCGCAGTGGGAGCAGCGTCTTGGTCCTTTTCCGGTCGGGTTTGTTTTGTCTTTTGTGCACCGGGCAGATGAAATCAGCTGTACGTGAGCCTCGTTACTACTTGAGTGGGTTTTCTACGAGCCGAACTGCAGCTCCAAAAGTCTTTGTTGAGATTAAAACATTTTTTTTAATGTTTGGGGTGATCGTACGCTCAAGCGGACAGCGGCAACTGTAAAAATGCCAAGTTTCTTATCGGAGGCTGGTTTCTTCATGGAGGCTCGTTGGGCTAAGTTTAAAAAGTCCAAAAAAAGTCCAGTCATCGTTGCGTCATCACATAGCAGAGGCTCTCCCGATCAGTTGCTGCGACACGGCGAGCGTCGAAAGGTCAAATATTTGAACGTTGGCTGCTCGACGCGTCGGCTGCTTCGGACGCGTCGCGTGCGCTGAAAAGAACTGCCGCGCCGCTTGAAACGCTCAAAACGCGCCGCTTCACGATTCGCCGCGCCTCGACGCGCCTCAGCATAGACTTTCAATGTAAACCGGCCGCTTCCGCTGGCCGAAACGCGTTTGGTGGGTACCCGGCATAAGCACTAATATTATAGAAAACAGTACTCCAAACAGTAGCATCATGTCTAGTGTCTAGTCATCAATGTAAGATCTTGGTGAAAAATTAATGCAACACTGGATGAAACAGACCTTGTGACATTGTAGAAGCTTCTTGAAACAATGACACAGAGAATGCATGATGTTATCAAAGCTAAAGGTGATCCAACGAAATATTGGTGTATGACCTTTTTTTGTTTTGTTTTGGTGGCGACTTTTTTTTTTTTTTTTGGCCAGGCAGTGTATATATATATAAATACTACAATAAATATAATGTCCCTACTTAACAGATTTTCACCTATCACAGGGATGTCTGGAACGTAGCCCACGCAATAATCGAGGGACTGTTGTATATTAGATACGGGCATTAGCCTTCCCCTCCCAATATTGATATTGACAATATCCAACGCTTCCATATTGGTCGGGCTCTACTCAGAACCGTTGTATGAGATCTGAGGATAATGAGAGGAACTCCTTTAAAGTGTTGTCTGGCATCGGGAGTCTTTATAGATGACATTTCACGTCAAGAGCTGCCGAGGACGGCCAGAGGCGAGAGTCCTGAAATAATGACAGAATGTTTATTCAGCTGGGCTCCTCTGAAAAGTCAGTGGAATTCCTCAGTAGAAGGTTTGGGAGGATGAGAGCATCAAGTTTACAAAACTTCTCAGGCGTGTTGAGATAAGACGGCCTGTCAAGGAGCCAAATTTCAGATAAACACGATAGTTTTGGGAACAGGCAGAACTTTAATGACGTCTACCTTCAGTCTGTGTCGGTCCACTCGCTTCCAAATGTCCAAATTAGAATAACCATACCAATGGAATGTGCCTCAGAAAATCCCCAAGATCTAATCCATTCAGTCTGGTTTCTCGAGACAAGAACCAAGTCATCATGTAAGACAGGCAGCCTGACCAGGTCCAGATTTGCTGCAGACGTCTTCCTTGTGTGTTGATAGACCAGGAACCAGCCAAATCCAAAAAGCAGGAACCAGTTATCATAAATCCAATTAAATATGTGTCCTTAAGATCCACAGATGACAGCAGAGATAGACACATCATCAAGTCTTCAAGTCAATGAGATATCCAGCTGTGTGCATGTCAACAGGACAAATCATCTCACCTACAGCCTGTCTTCTTGTTGAAGAAATGTTTTCAGTTGTGTTGAGGGACCAACTGACCAAATTGAAGTCCATAGTTATGATTCGGAATTGTGGGAGTGGTGGTGCAGAGGTTAAGAAGGTGCGCGTGTGATCGGAAGATCGCCGGTTCAAGCCCCGGTACCGACAACATCAAAAATGTGGGTGGGATAAGTGAAGCAGTTACACCTTCAGGTGCTAACGATCCATCGTTAGGCTGATGGTCCTCCTTGATCATGTGAGCAGCTGATTTCGGCTGTCAAAAGCAAACTGGTTGATCCACTGTGGGAAGGTGCTATTTATAAGACTGAGCTGAATACAGCAGCTCAGACTGAGGAAGTCTTTCAGAGGAAAGACGAAACATTTCTGAAAATGTTTTTTGTTTTTTTGAATGTCCAAAGGACCAGACTTAACTTTTTTAGATTTATGGACTTGACGTCACCTTGAGAGTCTTTACGGACCAGACGTCACCTTGAGAGTCTTTAAAAACCAGACTTTCTTTGCTTCTTTTGTCCTGTTTTGTCCTGTTTTGTCCTGTTTTGTCCTGTTTAGTCCTGTTTTGTCCTGTTTTGTCCTGTTTTGCGGTCCGGACCAGCTCTGGATGAGCTGGACATCAGGCTCAGGATAAATTTTTGACGTTGTGCTGATCACCTTATTAAAAGTTAGAAATGTATAAAAGCAGCCTGTCCTGTGTGTACGTCCTCTGTCCTTTGTATGCTGGTCTTTTTATATTTCTTACCTTTCGCCTGCTCAGCTTGATGAAAGTCATTTTCCTGAGCAGAAATATCGAGCCTCTCGTAGCTAAAAATGCCAGATGTGCAATATTCTGCTGGGCTGTTAGCGTTGTCGCTCTCGTGGGGAAACATTTGGGTCTGACCTTTTCTGTTTATTGACTGGAGACGTTTTTCTCCCACCCCCACTGCACGTATCGGGCTGCGTAACGCAACTGGAGGCCATGACCTGACATTTTGCTCGGAGCCGGGCTCTCGGAGGGACGAACGAGGCCGGCGGCGTGCGGCGGCGTTTCAGTCAACAGAGGAGCGGGGACATGAGGAAGTGTTGCAGCGTCCTCTCAACAGTCTGGAGACAATGAGACAGAACAGACGTCTTTAGGACACGAGCCGCTAAAATCTGTAGTTTAGACACAAACTGGGACTGTGGTGGTAAACTTATTGTGTTGATCTGTTTGTTTGTTTGTTTGTTTGTTTGCAGTTACCGGGGAAGAGTTTTGCTCCTGGTTATAATGCAGATATTGGAGACACACACATCTGGCTGAAGTGACTTGTCTTCAGTGTCCCTCCAGCTGTTGGCTGAGCAGCCACCTTGTTGTACAGCCTGAATAACATGTATGTATCAATAAAAACACTTAATGCAACGAATCAGACGTTTGTTTCTTCCACGAGCTGATCCGGACTATGAGCAGCACTGAAGGTCCAGACCCACCTCCCCATGGAGGAACATGAGAGAAGAGAACCTGTCCATCATTAAACAGGGGTGCTAGTATCACTCAGCCCTCTGTGAATAGCAAACAACCACAGGTGCTAACGATCCATCGTTAGGCTGATGGTCCTCCTTGATCATGTGAGCAGCTGGTTCTGGATGTCAGCAACAAACTGGTTGATCCACTATAGCCCCATAGTTGCCAAGTCCACTTATTTCAAGCAGCATTGGGCTTGTTTTTCCCTGGAGTCGCTTATAAATTCGGTGAGCCGCTTGTGGCTGTGTTTTGGGCTTCTCGCGGACATCGAGTCGCTTATTTGGGTTTGTTTTTCTGTCAAATAGTAATGCGAGTGGTAGGTAGTTTGTCCCTTCACGCCCCCCTTCCACGTACTGTATGTTACGTCAAGGCGGATGTTACGTTCAGGTACTGTTGGCGTTCCTTTTTAAACAGAGTTTTAAGAAATTAAAGTTTTTTCCTACCTGCTTCATTGAGCATCAGGATAGAGATTCAAGAAAGTTTATTTGTTGACTTTGCAGTTTAATTTTATTTTTATTTTTTAATTTGTACGCATGACAAGAAACCAGCTGTATAAAAATGCAAAATGTATTTTTATTTTTTAGACTGAATACGTTCTTCAAAGTATAATTTTGCTGGTTATATGTAATGCCATAATAAATGTGTTTATACTGTTTAAAAACAGCAGTTTTTTTACACAATGGGGTGGGTTGCCAGATGGGCTTGTTTTGGGCTTGTTTTCAAAGGGCGAGTCACTTGTTTGGGCTTGTTTTCATGGAGCTGACCGCTTGTTTCTGTTGCGAGATCTGGCAACACTTTAGCCCCTTTCATAAGACGGCTCAGTCCGGGCCTGATGCGTGTTCAGTCCTCCAACAAGCATTCAGAAAAAACACAAAGGCGGATAGGCGAGTAAATTTTACTCTGTAAATTCTCGATACATTTTACTATCCACTATGAGAAGGTGGTCCTTATGATGACATATAGGCTGTGTCTCAATTCATGGGCTGGGTCCTCATGAGGACGCAGCCCATGAATTGAGACACAGCCACAGCTTCCAGTTCTCCAAGCATCATCTGGACAGAAACACAAGCTGTGCCCTGATGTTGCCTTCAGGGTCCACTACAGAGGGGTGCTTGCTCTCCTACAGCCAGTCGACGCACCACTCAAAGGCCCAATTTATTCTTACACATCCATGAAACGATGAGCTGTGAGGAATTAAAGGTCGAGCAGTCCTTAAAGAATGCATGTCTCCCGCCTCCTTTCAAATTAGAGTTTAAAGACCTTCGATGGTGGCAGAAATAAAAAGTTCCAGTAAGCTGTGGGCGGGTCTGGAGCGTCAGCTGGGAGCAGCTTGTTGACCAGTGGCAGAGCATGGTCTGCAGAGACGAGCAGAGGCAGGAAGTGACATCACAGCAGGTCGGAGCAGTCACGCTGAACTAATGGAGGCTCTGGAGAGCAGTTTGCTGCTCCGCTCCGCTGGGGGAGCAGGCAGTGGAAAATGAAGCTGTGACCCAACAATCCAGTCTGGGCTGGAAGCAGCACCTGAAGCCTGCAGGCCAGGAAAACCAGTAGCCCTGCTGATCATAATGTGACCTACACACAGTATTTAAAGGAGACCACATATAGGGCTTTAAAAATTTTATGTTATTTCTGTGTGCTATCTTGACAATATTAATTCATTTTAATACACAAAATAATTCTTAGATAATCAATTATACCCTTTTTAATTCTGCCATTTTTAACTTTCGTTTTGAACGACCGGTTTCTGATACAAGTTCTGAAGTCCACGCCCTTCAAAGATCTGTTTACGCCCTCTGTAACAGCCAGTATCTGTAATGTGTTGTTGTTTTAAAATTAGCTCTTTTTTTATTACTCATTTGACTTACTGTTAGTGCTAGCTTAAGATAACTTACCGAAACCCGTCTGAGCGCGCCGCAATTTGCTGCTCCTTTTAGCATGAGACCACCCGAATCCGAAGCTAATGTTAGCTTGTTCCTCTTCCGGTGTTCGCCAGCTCCGCTCGTTGCACGCGGAGATTTTGGGAGTTATCGCTGTTCCAGTCAAGACAACACAAAGTTCACCAAGTGTCTCCCGTAAATTAATCCGTAAGGAGAAGGTCCTCGCTGCTGCGAGGCTGCTGCGAGGCTGCAGCGAGGCTGTACAGTTGAAGCTCCGCTCCATCGCGCCAGAAGAGGGTCCCGTCGCAACCGGTCCCTACGCCGGGGGTCCGCTCGTTTAATTTTTGCCGGCTGCGCGTTGGGAGCGATCGCAAATACACTAAAAATTGAACTAAAACATAAAAATAACAATTATA
The DNA here is from genome assembly GCA_038048925.1 of Garcialebias charrua. Taxonomy (NCBI): domain Eukaryota; kingdom Metazoa; phylum Chordata; class Actinopteri; order Cyprinodontiformes; family Rivulidae; genus Garcialebias; species Garcialebias charrua. The sequence continues at coordinate 18,677 of JBBPBX010055572.1, forward strand.
CTTTATTTATAAAGCCATTTAAAAAAAACACAGCTGCAACAAAGTGCTGTACACATGAAATTAAGAACATATAAACAAAAGATGAGATGAAATCATGAAAAACAACAGTCATGTGTTTAATACAGAAGTGGGTTGAGCCTAACCAGGGGTTGCTAGGTGAGGGGCTGGACTCAGGTTGGGGTGGGTTGTCCTAGCGCTTGTGACATCACAAGCGCAATTGTTTTCAAAACGAAACCTAAATTATCAAAGATAAATAAATCTATTTAGAGTAAATAAACCACTGGGTGCATTTTTTTGGCCTTAGGACTGTTTTTTTATGAAGTATATACCCAAAGTTGAGTAAAAAAAACATTAAAAAGTGAATTTTGCATGTGTGGTCCCCTTTAACTGTTTCTCCACTTGGTCCACTCCAACCTCTGGTCCTTTCATTTCATTCAAGTTTATTTGAACAAGAACAGCACAATAAACAATGTTACGTGTTAAAAACGAAGCAACCGTTGTTTTGTACACAGGTTTTCTAGCCACAGGCTAATTTGCGAACCCAGTCCTTGGTTGGACTTTTACTCTAAAAGTCTCTACCAGAGACGTGTGTTCTGAAGGTTCTGTTCAGTATGTGTTCCTAGGACTGCCCTCTTCTGGACAGAGATCTCTGAGGTTGATCCTGGGATCTGCTGGAGCCACTCGTCCAGTTTAGGGGTCACATGATCCAATGAGCACTTTGACTCTCCATAACTTCTCTCTTTCAGTTCCTGCTGTTTATAACTTTCATCTAAAACATTCTAGAGAAAACAGTTGCAGGTCAGTTACGTGATCGTCTGCAAATAAATAATCTGAAGAGTTTCAGTCAGAGTTTAGAGCTCACCACACTGAATCTTTACTGGTGAAAGTTAATGATATTCTCATGGCCTCTGACAATGGACAGGTGTCTCCACTGGTTCTGTTAGACTCAGTGCTGCATCTGATACAGTTGATCATAATATTTTACTACAGAGACTTGAACTTGGAAAAAGGGCCTTCTCCTACTCCGCTCCTGCTTCATGGAATATCTTACAAAAAGATCTGAAGCTCTCGACCTTGACTTCTCTAAATGGTTTTCAGAATCTGTTGGAATCCTGGCAAAAACCAATGCAGATTTGTTCCTGTCTTTGATTTTATACGTCTACCTTATAATGTTTTGCTAGTTTTTTGATACTTTGTTAAAAGGAGGAATGTGTATATATATATATATGTATATATATATATATATATATATATATATATATATATATATATATATATGTATGTATATATATATATGTATATGTATATATATATATGTATATATATATATATATATATATATATATATATATATATATATATATATATATATATATTTTTTTTCTCTCTCTTTTGTTTTCTATTGTTTATTGTTTGATTGTTTATTGTTTAAGGAAATTCTACCATTACTGTTCATTGTTCTTTAGTTTTAGCAGGTCGCTTTCGTAAATGAGCCCATGAGGTTCAAAAGATTTACCTGACTAAATAAAGGTTGAATGAATGAATGAATGAATGAATATGATGTTGGAATTACAGGAACGGCTCTTAAATGTTTAAATCATATTTTTCTGATATATTCCAGTTTGTAAATGTAAATAATGAATCTTCATCATACATCAAAGTTAATCATGGAGTCCTGCAGGGCTCAGTGCTTGGATCAATACTCTTTGCCTTTTATATGCTCCCATTAAGTAAAGTTGTTAAACAGCATGGATAAATTTTCATTGTTATATTTGTCCATGAATGAATCCAGTCAGCTACCTGGACTACAAGCATGTTTAAAGACATAAAAACCTGGATGACCCTAAATGTTTTGCTTTTGAACAGACAAGACTGAGGTTTTGGTTTTTGGACCCGAGCATCTCAGGAATATATTTTTAGACTTTCACCCTTTGGATGGCATTAACCTGCCTCCAGCTGTAAAGTTAAAAACCTGGTTGGTTCTCTTTACACTTCAGTTCATGGATGAAGGTGTTTAAAATATTTTATTTTAATGTTCTGTTGGAATCTCAACATTTATTTTTTGTTCACTCTTACAGACAGTGATGTATTCTCTGGATGCAGGAACTGACGTTTGGACTTTGTTGCAACTCGGACCCTTTTAAAGTTACACAAACCTCATTTCTGTGGTGACGAGTTTTCAGAGTTTCAAAAGCGGGTCCACTCCTTTTCCTTCAGCTGGTGCACGACCTGGAGATGGGTGAAATTCAAAGTTTCTGTCTGAAGGAGGAGTTACTTTATAATAATAATAATGAATTCAATTTATACCGCACTTTTCATTAATAAAAATCTCAAAGTGCTACTTTAAAGCTGCAGTATGTAGCTTTTTTTATGAACATATTTCTTCACTCTGTCACTACCTCCTGACAGACTGATGTTAGCCAGGTAATCTCTGAAAAAAAAAAAAAAAAATATTGTCCCCTTGCTTCTCCAGGTGGTAAATAAGCATTTCTAAAAAGAAAAGGTGACCCACCATTTTCCAGCCAATAAAAACAGAGTTTGTAACCAGCCAATAAAAACAGAGCTTGAATTTGAATCAGCCAATAAAAACAGAGCTTGAATTTGAAATTTAACAGACCACAAGGGGGCAGAGCGGGATCAGAATGCTTTACCTGTTGAAAATATTTCTAAGTGCTGGAGTTCTACAGAAACTGCATACTGTACCTTTAAAGAGACAAGGAACCAGCGTTCCGACTGATGGTCACATCAGCTGACCTGAAGACATTTACAAATGTCCAAACTGTCCTCCCAGTGTTTCTGCACATCAGGACAGACGAGACAAAGAAAGCTGCTTCCAGATGGGGGACAGAAACAAAGACTAAAAACAGTGATTTGTCTGAAGACCGTCAGCTGACAGGAGGAAGGTAAAATGTTGAAAACTCATTAAACTAATAAGAAAATGAATATCTGAGCAGAAACTGAACTCTCACTGATGAAGCTCCAACTCATAAATACAGTTTGTGTTTGTTGCACAGACTGGATTTTTAATTGTTGGTCATTTTGGATTTGTGGATGAATCTAGGTGGTTCCTTTAAAAATGGAGTTGTTCTGTCAAAACCCAAGATGGCCACCGGCATAAAATGATGTAAACGAGCCATCCCAATCATTTAAAGAAACTGTGTAGAGTTTTTATATTGATTAAAAGGATTCTGGTGGGTGGCACAACTGGTAGAGCTGCTGCCTCTCAGCAGGTCCCTGGTTCAAATCCTGGTCTGGGGGCCTTTCTGGGTGGAGTTTGTATGTTCTCTTTGTGCATGCATGGGTTTTCTCCAGTTTCCTCCCACAGACCAAAAACATGCATGTTAGGCTGATGGTGACTCTGAATTGTCCCTAGTTTAGAGAGAGTGAAGTTTGTCTCGTTTGTCTCTGTGTGTCCCTGTGATGGACTGGAGACCTGTCCAGGGTGTCCCACGCCCCTCGCACAGTGACTGTTGGAAATGGGCACCAGTGACCCAAAATGGAAGAAGCGTGTAAAAGATGATGCATGGATGGATTCTGGTGGGAAAATTAAAGTATGGGGCCAAGGCCACCACTGGTCACCCCCAGCTCCGCCCCTGGTGGTGATAAAATGTCTCCCTGCTCTCCAGGGTCTTGCATCGCCTCGGACAAGAAAAGAAGTCTCTGTTCTCCACAGCTCCTCCACCTGAACATGTCGCAGCAACAAGGTTTCCTTTCATCAGAGAAGAGGACACCAGAGGATGATGTGAGCCGTAAGAGTTTTCTTTCTCCCTGTGTAAAACCTGAATGACCCCCTTCAGCCTGCTCTCCAGAGCGAGGTGTAAAGACGTACAAATGGTGTCATTAGTGGGAGCTGAAGCAGGTTTCTGGGTTTTGGAGCCAGTCGTGCCTGCAGGAGCTCCGTCACAGAGATGACATCCTGCAGAACACTTAGCCCCAAGCGGACGTTAAGAATTCATCTACAGCTCACAGCCTCCAGGATGAAAACTCATTTAACGCTGCGCAGCGCCCGCTGCTCCACAAAGTAAATGTTGGTGCACAGAAGGAGCTGCTGGTGATGAACCTGCTTCATCTGTCTGCAGCAGGGGGGAGGAGAGGGGAGGCATGCTCCCTGAGCTCCTGCAGGAGGCACTGTTGCTCTCTGGATGCTCATCCTCTGGGGGGGTTGGGGGGGGGGGGGTGAACAGCTCGTTCAGGGAGTGTGTGTGTGTGTCGCTGTGCACGCTCCCAGATATTTGAGTTACTGTGTGAAATCAGCGAGAAGACCTTTGTGTCTCTGCGGTGCTGGAAGTGAGCAGAGCCTCTGGCTGCAGAGAAGCTGCATCAGTAAACACCCCCTCCCACCACACGACACACACACACACACACCCCCAACACACACACACACA
>JBBPBX010055573.1:0-23061 GCA_038048925.1 Garcialebias charrua
GTAAATTGGTTTTAAGCTGATTTATTCATTATAATTCAAATCTATATAGTCTACCGGTAGCATTTGGGGTTTTCAGTGCACTGAAGAGAATTAATATTTCTCGCCCATCATAATCAGATAAACTTAGTGAATTGTTCATAATCAGATAAACTTAGTGAATTGTTCTATACAACTAAAATAGTCTCTGCAGATGACAAAATGTTGCAACAAACTAAAGTAAATATTTTAAGTTAATGCATGGTTAAAAGAATTAATGTACAAACATTATTGTTCATGTTGACTTTTCTAACCATATCTATTGTAATTTTTACAGGATAGGTCCACGGACAGATGACTTCCAGTGGACATTTCAACTTGTTTAACCTATTTTTTCCTTTTATAGCTGTTATGTTTGTTACGAAGTTTGTTACATTGATGTTTTGTGCATGTATGATGAATTATTGTGATATAACCAAACTATTTTTCCTACGCTTGCAAAAACTGTTGAGGTGAAAAGATAGGGTCAGTTAGGATTATTGTTTCAGCTCCTAAATACGGAAGAGGATCCATTAAGCTGATGTCCTGAAATTTCTGCTCAGTAAGTATCAATCTGCTCAGTAAGTATTAATCACACACAGACACAACAATACTCTGAATTTATTAGTTGTATCAAATAAACTATCAGTGTTTAGTGTTTCTTAAGGCATACAATGTGGTGGAAAGACGCTAATGGTGAAACAATAATTAATTAATTAATTAATTGATTAATTGGTTACTTCATAATTAATTAATAAAAGGAATGTACAGTATTTTGTTGTATTGTTTTTTCCCATCAATATTTTTCAGCAGGAACTGAGTGTAAGACATGTAAGACTGACCAAAGCTTCCTACCGGAAGCAAAGAAGTGTTTGATGGACAAAGCGGGAAATACGTAAACGGTTGATTCAATTGCATGACTTAAGATAAGCATGGGACCTTACAGTTATCAGTACCAATACTAATCAAACAAACAAAAATTATGCATGAACTGCATGAAAGTGCATGGATGCACAACGCCACAATAATAAAAGAAATTGTAAAAGGGAGGTGGATCACAATCAGAACATTGAGTAGTTTCAGCTTTACTTACAAAATTTTAACACAACAGCTTTCATATTAGCAGTTAACAGCTTTTTGCCAAGCTCTTTTCTTAAGCATGAACCAGAATGTTATGAATGAAAAGGAGAAGGGAAGCTTGTTTTCACTACAGATGCTGAGAAAGGAGATGAGTGGAGACGAGGTGGATAACGAGGTCTTCCTGGACGACAACGACATGACGCGAGGCGTAAGGGCTCGCTCTGGAAGGTCCAGGGCCAGTTGGTGACCAGCTACACCTGCTGCAAAGTCGAGATTGAGAGAGGATCCACACGGTTCAAGCAGAAGCTCAACATGAGAGGATCGACATGGTTCACGCAGAAATCCAGAAAGAAGGAAGATGTTCCTGGTGTTACACAGTTGTTGCACCGGAGTTCCAGCCAACAAGGACAGTGTTGTGCAGAAAATAAACTTTGACAATGACACCGAGACAAAGAGCAGAAACTAGTCTGATAAGTGTTCTGTTCTGGATAATTCTAGGGGCATCATGATGACATGAACACGTACTGGAGGAGGTGAAGACACCAGTAAAGAAAACATGACCAAGTCCGTGCAGACCAGTCACCAGAGTGTTTGCCAAGGCTGCAGCCGGAACCAGGACAAATTTATTTCACATAAGTTGAGTATGATACAACAAAAACACCTTAACACGATTCTGGCATACTTGTCAGCATTAATAAAACATTTCATACACATGTTCAATGATTGCAATCCAACTGTAACATATATTTTTATAACTTTTCATCAAAACACACGACTAAATGTTGTATAAAACGCGTGACATCTAATAAATGAAGAGATGTAGACCTTAATAAAGAACGTAAGACTAATATTTTGCAAATTTGGATAATTTAACATTACAATTAACAACAACAATTAACAACGCCTAACGTTGAATTGACTAATGCAGAACACATTACTCCTATACAAGCATTTATAAATAATGTGAGACCTAAATAAGGAGATACATTAACTCAAGAAAGCCTAAGAGACAACTACGGTAACTAGTTTTGACTATCTTAGGTGATTACACTTTGACATTTTAAATTGTCAAAGGGAGGATTGGATTTGATTAAAAGATCTGAACTTGTAACAATGTTAAACCTTTGTTTAAGTAGAATGTACAAAGACTTTAAATGAATCATGGAGTTGTCAAGAAGGACACGTCCTGTTAAAAGTGATGAACTTTAGAAATTAGCTAATAAACTTACTTGGAAGATACGGGAAATGTATACTCCAAAGGAATTGACCTCAAAAGAATGCATTAGCTATATGAACTAAAGCTCCCAGTTCATTACAAATAATTATTCTAGATAAGTACAACTCACAACAATGTGTTAAAGAGAAAATAAACACCAAATAAATACCCAATCAAACATACCAATGTTTTTAAACTTCCAAAAATATGGAATAAAGCGTAGGCTTCTATATGGAGCACAGTAATTTCATAATTATCTGCATACCTATCGTAGTTATAAGATTCAAGAGGAACGTGAGGTTATTTTTATCAAAACTGAACAAATTGGATCACCAACAAGACATAAAATAGATTATAACGTTATATATTAAATGTCTTATAAGTAAAGGATTCAATTTAGATAATACAATGAAACGGCTACATTTTTGGTGTCCACATGCATATAGGATGCTATTTTATCAATATACCTGTGTGGTATGAAAACCTAGAACCTTTAAGTTAAGATTGTGATAATATGAACATGAAAACCTTTCAAAGCTATTCATTGACAAAACCTTTCATATTGCAGATAGTTATTGGATGTATGGAAAAGATAATTTGCTGAATATCTTGTCACCAAGATGGATTGGAAAATTTGCTATCGAGTGAATGAGTTGATTGTATTAGACACAAATGATTATAAGAGGTGAAATAAAAGATATGATGTTTTGGATCAAAATGTATATTTGTGTACAATAGGTCAACACAAAGGGATTTCGTATGAAACTAAAGCATGCATAGAATCTATCCGTCCATAGATAACAGTAAACAGAAATGTTAAATGGATTAATTATAATTATTATAACCAACAGTGAATTTCAAGTAAACCACAGAAGTCCTTGAAATGAATAAAGATTTGAACGTAATGCTTAATAAAAATGCTGGTAAAGATGACTGATCGTGGAATGGTTTTAATCTAAATTTAGGTGAATGGTTAATTTTAATATTAAAGATAGGAATTAGTACAATCTTAGTGCTAATTATAATTTCCTTTTTGACATGTTGTGTCCTGCCGGCTGGGAGGCATTGGTGGACTCGTAAGATGATGAAAATAAATGGACCTGACTACAGCAAACAATTCGTCCAGCTTCGGATGGCCTCAGAGGACATGTCTCCCCGCCTCCCACTGAACTGACTGATGCTAGAAGGCCAATGGAGGCAGAGGGGGCTTAGTGGCCACTGGAGATCTGGTAACAAAGTGGAAAGTGACATGTTCCTTAAAGGAAAGCCCTCCTCCAGAACTTTGTCTTGCCCCAACGAACACTACTTTGTTTTAAATGTTGCAATAAAAGAAGAAATTCATTGAACTGAACTGAACTTGGTTTAAGACATTACAGTATATTCTTTTATTCCTACCTTTTATTTTGAATATATTCATCTATAACAGGCATCATCGTGGACTTTTGATGCAGGACTTTTATATTCAATCAACGGCCGAAGCATTCAATCCATTTTTAAGTTTATGCACCATGAAGCATTTATTTGTGTTTAATGTTTTTATCATTTTTCTTGTATGCTTATTTTGTATATCATTCATTCTTTATGCATTTATGATTTTAGTATTGTTCTAGCATTTATTCTTGTACATTTATTTTTGAATGTCATTTATCCTTTATGATTGCATTCTTGTAAATTTATTTTTAGGTTTTATTATTTTATCAGTTTTTGCATTTATTTTCTTAATATCAATTAGTATTTTACAATTTATGTTTATTAGTTTAAGTTTATCAATTTAGTATAACATCATTTTTAGTTTCATTTAGTTTCACAAAGGTTGGGCTTTACCATAAGTCTTATACGACAGGGAATGAGGTAAGAGGTAAGAATTAGCCACACGACCGATAAAGGTCTCTAACAATTGGTGGATGCCGCCACTCCTGGCCCATGGTGGGAGCTCTAGGGAGGGGAGTCCCAAGGAGAGATTTTGTCCCGCTAATAAATGAAATTAAGCCAGCAACGGGTTTTCGGCTCCTTCAGGAGTGGAAGCAACTGCTTTCATAGATTAGAATTAGGTAAGATAAATCCGTCATACCTTAAAGCCTTACATACAGTCTAGCTTAGTTTCTAGTTTAAGATTACACTTAAGGAGAATAGCTAAATTTTGTTAATATAGCTCAATTTGTTGATATAAAACTTTTTATTATGTTAACTTTTATTAACTTCACTAGTATTATGCATGCAGCACTGAAAAATAGAAATTAGTCAGCCTTAGATTGAGATTTATCTTAGATAAATAAGGGAGGATTGTAGGTTTTGATATATATTGTAGAACTTGGTACTCGTACAAAAGTTCAGGTCAGAGGTTCATAGAACATCTGGTAAGAACCAAAATAACAAAGTCATTAATCTTAAACTTGTTTTCCTTCATGCGAGGAAAAACTCTTACCCTCTGACAAGGAGCAGATAAGCTAAACTGTTTATACTCCCTTGTAGGGGAATTATACTGTCCCTGCTTTTCCAAGAATTGTTTTTGTTCTTCCCTGACGGGAAGAGCAGACCCCTTTTACTTACGTAAGTTATGACATCAGATAAAGGTATAAATGAACCTCCATTGCTATTCTAGGGATTCGGATTTGATTTGGTATTGGACTGTTCAGCTGTATTTGTTCCATATTAACTTATTAAAAGAATTCCTCCTGCTGGCAAAGAAGAAAGGTCTCCTCGTGTCAATTATTTAATATGAGGATCAGTGTTTGCCTCAACACTCTCACCCACCTGGATCAGAAGGACTCATACGTGCGTCTGCTCTTTGTGGACTTCACATCTGCTTTCAACACCATGATCCCCCAAACTCTGATAGACAAACTATCCACACTTGGACTAAGCCCCTCCATCTGTAACTGGGTACTAGACTTCTTAACAAACAGACCACAGTCCGTGAAGATCCACAACTTCTCCTCCTCCACCATCACCCTCAGCACTGGCTCTCCTCAAGGATGTGTGCTGAGCCCTCTTCTGTTCACTCTGCTCACATATGATTGTACAGCCACACATCCAGGCTGTCATATTGTTAAGTTTGCAGATGATACAGCTGTGGTGGGATGCATCACAGATAATGATGAATCCAGCTACAGACAGGAGGTGGAACATCTGGAGAGCTGGTGCAAAGAGAACAACCTTCACATGAATGTGAAGAAGACGAAGGAGATGATTGTGGACTTCAGAAGGAACAAACACACCCACACCCCACTGTATATAGGTGGATCTGCGGTGGAGGTGGTCTCCAGCTACAAGTACCTGGGTGTACACTTGAATGATAACCTCAGCTGGAGCAATAACACCACCAGCCTGATCAAGAAAGGACATCAAAGACTCTACTTCCTCAGACGGCTGAGACGAGCTGGTCTGAGAAGCTCAGTCCTCACCTCGTTCTACAGGTGTGCAGTGGAGAGCGTCCTGTGCTTGTAAGGGGTTAATGAGGAGGTCAATATTAATACTGACCTCTTTACCTTAATTAGTTTACTTATTCAGATTGAATAGTAAATGTTCACGGATTCTGTTCTTTTTCAGTTTACCCAATATTTCTGTGATCTTTATGATGGATAAATAAACAGAGCCATTAAGTGACAATGGACATTAACTTAGTTTGGTATGCCAGTCGACACTACCATTTATTTAAAATAAATCAACTAAATTAACACCATTACACTTGATTGACATGATTTCACTTTCTTTCAATTCAAATACGTCAGCACACTTAAATTTAACACAACAGACATAAATACTAGATGTTAAACATATTTAGTCTGTGGGCTCTTTAACTTAAAAAATAGTTTCCAGCTTAGATTGAGAGGGGAAAGAAATAGGAGGAAAGATTTAAGAAGAAATTATCATGAGCATGATACCAGAGTGACACTTCTCCTCCGACTTCTGCTAAAATCCAGGTACGTTTTGTAAACAGCTCTTTACCTTTTGACGACCGCCCGGTAAGAGGTGACCTTGTAGCCTTTCAGATGCACGGATCCTTGTGGGGACCAGTACGATACCTTCAAGCAAGGTTCTGGTTTACGTCTCCAACGTCTCCTGGTTTTGCTTGGTCATCAGAGAATATGTCAGCTTCAGGCCTCTGACTTCAAGATAAACTTATTCCAGGAAGGAATAGACAAAGTTCTTGATCTTACGCTTGTTCGAAGTAGACTCATAACAGCCTGTTATCAGTCCTTAGCTGAAGACGCCGGTCGTTAGCTCTTGACCACACGTGTCCAGCTCTTGGGAAAGTTCACATCTCTTGGAAGTTCCCAGCAACTCTGAAGCGTTTCCGCAAAGTTAGAACTTAAAAAGAGACTTAGAGAGGAGAGAAACTTGTCTCTTTTTCATTGGTCCACTCGTTATCACTATTCAAGGTGAAATTCAGCACAGAGAAGGAAATTGTTTAGGAAAAGTATCTGAGTGAGAGACTTTCAGACGCTAGATGAGAGTTTTAGCTGAAACTCGACAAAAACAATTTCAGTGTAAGTCAGTTTGACATTTTAGCTGAACTTTGACACCTTTTCACTTGCAGAAATGACACATTGATGTTTCACATTTAAAGGAGAAATGAAAAGTGTTTTTAAGCTAATAGTAGTCTAATGAAAAGCATAAAATAAGCTTGTTGAGAAAATTTCACAAGTCAAAAATGTCATCCTAACTCAAATTTAGACTTTGCAAAGTGAAAAAATTCTCATCTGGTGTTTTTGACCCCCCTCCCTCTGCTTGCTCTCCGTCCCCTGAATATGACATAGGCAGTGCAATGGTCGTCCCTCATACAGTAATATTAGTGTGTGTATCTAGTATTTTTTCAACTTTCATCATTTTGTAAACCGCCCCCTAGCTTATAGACTGTAGTTATGTTATCATTCACAAGAGTTTGTATATATTTTTTGTTTATGTAGTGTTTTGTAGTTCTGTTTGTGTTAATAAAAAAAAAAATCTAGTAGTGGACAAAAAGGTTTCAGTGTGTAGCAATTAGGGATGCAGCAAAAAAAATCTATTTTTTAAAGAATCAAGATTCTTAGTCCTGGCGATTCAGAATCGATTCTAAAAGCCCCAAAATAGATTTTAAAACTTTTTTAAAATTTTATATTGTATTTTTACCGCTCCTGTGCATTCGGCCGCTGTAGAATTTTGGCCGTGTAGGGCCACCGTAGTTAGTTAGCCAGGCAGCTCCCAATGGAGCCTGCTAGCAAGGAGGGAGACCCTGCATGTTTCAACTTGCTCCTTCATCTTTAAAAATCATTTTAGATCCTACTATGTTCTGTGGAATACAGAGCTTAACAAGACATTGGTAACTGTTTCAGGACATTTTCAACACCCCCACTTCCATGTTAGCATACGGCGCTAGCATGCTAACGTTAGCATACGGCGCTAGCATGCTAACGTTAGCATGCGAAGGCTATTCGTATTTCCAGGATAGAAATGCCCATTAATGCACTAAATCACCAAACTGTTTTTGACAAACTTAAGTGATATCCTTCAGATTCAAAAAAGTCTTCTGCTTCCATTTTAAATGACAGACAAGAGGACAGTAATGATGGGTTTATAGCTTCAGTGTTATTGTAAGATAGCAAAGGAGGTCTTAATTGTGTCATAAAAGTGCGTCCAGAAAATTACTACAGAAATCACTGCACTTCGGCATGTAGCAGGAAAAATGTAAAAAAACTATTTCTTTAATAATAATAATAATAATTGTCTAATCTTGTCATCTGCGTATGTTTCCCATACACAGACGAAATTCGTCTCTGCATTTAACCCAACCACCTACCAGGTGGTGCAGTGAGCAGCCATAGAAGGCGCTCGGGGAGCTGGAGAAATAGGTGTGCACTCATAGACACCCCAAGATGTGTAGTGGCCGGGACGCGAACCCGCGTCCTTCGGGTCCCAAGTCAAACGCCCTAACCACTACACCTTTAAGCTACTGACTTGAAAAAAGCATACTAAGTATGTTTATGTGTGTTGTTTACTATATGAAATTCTTGTTATATCGATTTTTTCAGATTTGATTACATTTCTCCTTTAAAGAATAACAGCATATAACATATATCATGAAAATGACAAAAGTTATTCTTTTGATTACATTAGAATAAAATCAAAGGTAGAAATAGTCTCTTTTGGTGACTATATTCTGATTACAACTAATGGAATGATTTTGTGATAAATGTCTTGCTTTACTGAGAGGTCAGTAAAGATCATCTCTGGAACAGTTCAAAAGTACACAGATGTAATAAAGTGAACATGGTCATGTCCACTACATGCTCCAGCATCAACGTGTGGCATGGAGGCTGCACAGTTGCAGAGAGGAAAGCTCTACAGAGAGTGGTGAAGGCTGCACAGAAGTCTGTGGGAGTCAGTCTCCCCACCATCACAGACATTTACACCTCCAGATGCAGAAAAAGAGCCACCTGCATCATGAAAGACCTCACTCACCCAGCACACTCACTCTTTGCACCACTCCCCTCGGGACGGAGGTTGAGGAGCATCAAATGTAGAACCACTAGACTGAGGAACAGCTTCTACCCTGAGGCTGTCAGACTCATGAATAAATAAATAATAAGAATAAACACTGCAAAATGTCACATCATGTTGATACTGATCTGTTTCTTGTTGCTGCGTTCATCTGTGACCATCTGCTCATAATGACTCATGTTCGTGCTGCTGTTTATAATGATGTTTTTCTACTACATTAGGGCTTAGTGTATTACTAGCTGATGTCTCTCTTAGTTAATCCTAGATGTTATTATTGTTTTTCTCTTGCATTTGTTGTTGGATGTAACTGGGACCCTGTGTACATAATCTCGTTTTCAACACATGTACTACATGCGGTGCAAATGACAATAAATTCTCTCTGACTCTGACTCTACTTAAAGCTAAAAATGGTTTATATTACATATAGCCTAAATATAGAGATACAGCATTAATTACACCACTGATGGATTTAACTACTTTAGCCTTAGCTCCCTAAACAATTACTTTTTCCATCCTAAACCACTCAGTGGACCTTTTTTCTGCTTTCAGAGTTAATTATACAGGGCTTTTTTACTAAACGATTGCCTGTATAGCACATTTGAGATGAAATTCGATTTTTTATTAATTTTTGAAGACATGCAACACGGTCGCGCTAGCATAAAATTAGCATCGTTTTTTCTTCCATCTAAAGTCATTCATATCTCCTAAACCACTCATTGGATATTTTTCCTGCTTTCAGTGTGTAATTATACAGGGCTTTTTTACTAAACGATTGCCTGTATAGCACATTTGAGATGAAATTCGATTTTTTATTAATTTTTGAAGACATGCAACACGGTCGCGCTAGCATAAAATTAGCATCGTTTTTTCTTCCATCTAAAGTCATTCATATCTCCTAAACCACTCATTGGATATTTTTCCTGCTTTCAGAGTGTAATTATACAGGGCTTTTTTACTAAACGATTGCCTGTATAGCACATTTGAGATGAAATTCGATTTTTTATTAATTTTTGAAGACATGCAACACGGTCGCGCTAGCATAAAATTAGCATCGTTTTTTCTTCCATCTAAAGTCATTCATATCTCCTAAACCACTCATTGGATATTTTTCCTGCTTTCAGTGTGTAATTATACAGGGCTTTTTTACTAAACGATTGCCTGTATAGCACATTTGAGATGAAATTCGATTTTTTATAAATTTTTGAAGACATGCAACACGGTCGCGCTAGCATAAAATTAGCATCGTTTTTTTCTTCCATCTAAAGTCATTCATATCTCCTAAACCACTCATTGGATATTTTTCCTGCTTTCAGAGTGTAATTATACAGGGCTTTTTTACTAAACGATTGCCTGTATAGCACATTTGAGATGAAATTCGATTTTTTATTAATTTTTGAAGACGCAACCGGGTGGACCTAGCTGCGGTTTAGCTCTGTATATTTTGGAATTTATAGCTCCTAACCTAAACCACTTTCAATCAAGATTAATAAATTATATTCATGTCCTTACTTCTGAAGTCAATCCTGTGTTCGTTCAGGTCGCTGTCGATGTAATCCTCCTTGACAAATGCTGTCAAATCACAGAGTTGGTCATGACGCTTCTGTTGGTGAAATCCTGCCTTTTCATCTGGACAAACCTCACACAAGCTCTGAAAGCTGGGTTTTTTTGGTGCAGGAAATCGATGTCCAGACAAACTGGAGTTCGAACAACCCCCGCACACACAAATATTAACCATTATGACCATTATTGGACCTTTTTCACTTCAATACAACTCAATACAAAACAACAACTTCCGACTATGACGCCCCCTCTACTTTCGTCACGTGTCACGTGACTCCAAAACCGCGCGTTTTTTTTAGGCTCTGTTTTTTTCCCCCTGATTTGTGTCTGTAAGGCTATTGGTATTAATTTGGAAAGCAGGGAGGATTATCAAAATTACTTATTACCTCTAAATATTATGTTTCTGCCCAAAAAACTAACATGAAACATACACTTTAACTCATATGCTGCTTTGCCACTCTTTGCAAATGTCAATGCTAGAACCTTTGGTTTATTTTATAGTTGTACTTTTTATACTTTTTTTGTACTACTGTACTGTGCAAAAACTCAGGACAGTATCAGACTTTTATTATTTCATTTTATGCTTATGTTCATCAAATGTTTAGTGTTTTAGTTTTAGTGTTGGTGTAAGTTTTCATACTTTTATACTACTATGAAAAAACTCAGGACAGTGTTACACTTTTACTATTTTATGCTTATGTTTATTAAACATACCTGCAAACTCAAAAGGGATGAAAAAGGTGACAAACGCAAGTCAAATACAGAACATTTTGCTAACAATACGCTGCTCCTAGTCAACAGATGCATTAAAAAAACTTAAGACTTATCTCTTCAGACAGGCTTTTGGTTAATTTTGTACATTGATTTTAGAGTTTGTTATGTTTTACCTTTTTGTATAGTACTTCTGTGATTTTATGATTTTATTTTTCCTTTTGTAAACTACTTTGTGACTCTCATGTATGTGAAATGTGCTATATAAATAAAACTTACTTACTAACAGTAAAAACTCATTTCTTAATTTTTTTGTGCGAAATTTTTGAAAAGTAGATGCCATTTCCTGCATTCTGGTGTATTTTAACAAGTTGTTAAACATCTATGTTTACCTACAAGCCCAAAACCAGAAAAGTTGGCACGTTGTGCAAATCGCAAATAAAAACAGAATACAATGACTTGCAAATCTTTTTCAACCCATATTCAACTGAATAGAATGCAAAGACAATATATTTAATGTTCGAACGGAGAAACTTTATTTTGTTTTGCAAATAACCATTAACTTAGAATTCAATGGCAGCAACACATTGCAAAAAAGTTGGCACAGGGACATATTTACCACTGTGTTACATCGCCTTTCCTTTTAACAACACTCAGTAAACGTTTGGGAACTGAGGAGACCAATTTTTGAAGCTTTTCAGGTGGAATTCTTCCCCATTCTTGCTTGATGTACAGCTTAAGTTGTTCAACAGTCCGGGGTCTCCGTTGTCGTATTTTACGTTTCATAATGCGCCACACATTTTCAATGGGGGACAGGTCTGGACTGCAGGCAGGCCAGGGGAGGACCCGCACTCTTTTGCTACGAAGCCACGCTGTTGTAACACGTGCAGAATGTGGCTTGGCATTGTCTTGCTGAAATAAGCTGGGGCGTCCATGAAAAAGACGTCGCTTGGATGGCAGCATATGTTGCTCCAAAACCTGTATGTACCTTTCAGCATTAATGGTGCCTTCACAGATGTGTAAGTTACCCATGCCTTGGGCACTAATGCACCCCCATACCATCACAGATGCTGGCTTTTGAACTTTGCGCCTATAACAGTCCTGATGGTTCTTTTCCTCTTTGGTCCGTAAGACACGACGTCCACAGTTTCCAAAGACAATTTGAAATGTGGACTCATCAGACCACAGAACACTTTTCCACTTTGCATCAGTCCATCTCAGATGAGCTCGGGCCCAGCAAAGCCGGCGGCGTTTCTGGATCTTGTTGATGAATGGCTTTTGCTTTGCATAGTAGAGCTTTAACTTGCACTTACAGATGTAGCGACGAACTGTAGTTACTGACAGTGGTTTTCTGAAGTATTCCTGAGCCCATGTGGTGATATCTTTTACACACTGATGTCGGTTTTTGATGCAGTACCGCCTGAGGGATCGAAGGTCACGGGCATTCAATGTTGGTTTTCGGCCTTGCCCCTTACGTGTAGTGATTTCTCCAGATTCTCTGAACCTTTTGATGATATTACGGACCGTAGATGGTGAAATTCCTAAATTCCTTGCAATAGCTCGTTGAGAAAAGTTGTTCTTGAACTGTTCGACAATTTGCCCACGCATTTGTTCACAGAGTGGTGACCCTCGCCCCATCCTTCTATGTGGATGACTGAGCATGTCAAGGAAGCTGCTTTTATACCCAATCATGGCACCCACCTGTTCCCAATTTGCATGTTCACCTGTGGGATATTCCAAATAAGTGTTTGATGAGCATTCCTCAAATTTCTCTGTCTTCTTTGTCACTTGTGCCAGCTTTTTTGAAACATGTTGCAGGCATCAAATTCCAAATGAGCTAATAATTGCAAAAAATAACAAAGTTTACCAGTTCGAACGTTAAGTATGTGGTCTTTGCAGTGTGTTCAATTGAATATAGGTTGAAAAAGATTTGCAAGTCATTGTATTCTGTTTTTATTTGCGATTTCCACAACGTGCCAACTTTTCTGGTTTTGGGCTTGTACATGTAAACGCTTGATTCAATAACTATTTTAGAGACATCTAACAAAATAAAGTCAGGTCCTGTGGACAGATTAAAAAATTGTTGAAATTATTATAGATCATGCATCAGGATATTTTTGAGACATCTCATTCAACTAGTTCATATAGACATCATCCTGTTTTTAAACTCACTCCTGTGGCTAAGATAATGAAATTAATGTGTCAATTTGCCCCCCCGAAAACAAAAACTCATCGGATCTACACAAATCACGTAAATGATAAATTTTGCTTTGAAAACGGCAAATTTCGCCGAAAGTTGACTAGTTTGCAGGTATGATTAAATGTTTCAGTGTTTAAGTGTTTGAATGGTTACTGTTGCACCGAGGGACTGAGAGAAATGCAATTTCAATCCTGTGTATGTCCTGTACATATTGCAGTTCTGACAATAAAGTTGACTTTGACTTTGGGCGGCCGTGGCACAGTGGTAATGGCAGTCGACCCCCGATCGGAAGGTTGGAGGTTCGAATCCCGCGTCCGCCCACCATGTGTCGTTGTGTCCCTGGGCAAGACACTTAACCCCGAGTTGCTCCCGGTAGGTCTGGATGGCGCCTTGCAAGGCAGGCTACCACTACCTGTGTATGAATGTGTGAATGAATGGGTGGATGGCTGGTATTGTAAAGCGCATTGGGGCTCCTCACAGGGGGCTGGAAAGCGCTATATAAATAAGCTCCATTTACCATTTGACTTTAACAATTTTACTTTCCAGACAATGTGTGTTACGTGGGCTCTTTCTCCTCTACAGCATAAGGAAAAATTTGCTCTTTAACGACTTTTGACTTTAGTAAAAAAAAATACATTTATTAACATATCCCAATATAATTAGGACATACACAAAAAAGATGGCTAGTCAAAAAATCAAAATCAAAAAAGGCGTTCAATACTGAGCAGACACTGACATTATGTTTTCTCACTTTGAAACAGAACAAATGTGGTTTAATGTAGAGACTTGTTGACATTATGAATGTTTTTGTGATGCTCTCATTTTGTTTAGATTTGTTTTTCTTTTATTGGTTTGTTTTATTGGCCTAAAGATGCATCATGTGACCTTTTAATTTACTGCACCTGTGCAGCTTTGATTAATAAAAGGTGTGTGCTCCTGCAAACAACACTCTGGGAGAGTGAGGTGAAGCAACATGAAACCAAACTATGTTCAAGCATCACATTTAATGCTGAGCCAAAAGTGAACTCTGTTAACAAAACTTACTGCTGCTGTTGCTTCATCCACACCACCGTGGTGAAGTTATTTTACAACTCGGTCATGATTACGTTATCTCTGTGGTTCTCCCGTGTCGTGTTGTCACTTCTCAAAGCTGCAATGTCGCACAGTTTTTATTTTATATGAAGCGTGGAGCTCCCACACGTTGAAGGACTTGGTTGAACATTTTCTCTGCGTCGGTCATTTGTAAAATTATCTTAATTTCCTTTGAAAACACTGCTGCTTCCGCCTCTCCTCTCCCTGTTCAACCGCACGCGCTGCGGAGGTTTTCGCTGTCAGCTCCTCCCCCTCCCCACTATACATAGTTCCCATGTGACGTCACATCCGTCTTACTTCCGGGTGGACCCTCATTTTGAAAGTCAGAACAGGGGACAACGCGGTCTAATGGATGTTCATTTTTCACGTTTTTTGTTGTTGTTAATTTCTAATTAATTGCAATGGTTACTTCGTGTTGTGTCAGTGGGTGTTCCAGTCGGGTAGACGTTTGGGCAACGCGCAGGTTTCACTTAATCAAAAAAAAAGTAAACGTGAAGGATTTATCTCATCCAAGAAGCTGACTGCAGCCCTCCTCTCTCTGAGTCTGGCTCGGATCTGCTCTGGAAGACGTCGTCCTTTTGGCCGGTAAACAAAATATTCTACATAAATCATTTTGTGAAACAATGTTAGAGTACAACTGTCTGTGTGTTAGAGCTGTTTTTTTTTTTTTAGCGACACCGTTTTGCATGCTGTGGTTAGCTTAGCATCTCGCTAACGCGGCCTCCTCACGGTCCACCGGGACCGGCGGGGAGACCGTCCCAGTTGGAGAAGGAGGACCGGAGCCAAGTCGTGCGGGCGACGCGTCGGTCCCATGGGACGTGCCCCCGCGGCCGCAACGGATCCACGCCGTCCGACCTGAGCGGGACTCTCCGCTCCAGATGCTAACGACATGCTAACTTCCAACACGGTAACACTCAAGTGCTGGTTCTGGTCTGTGTTCAGCTTGGACTGTTTGTGTTGGCTGTGTGTTATTTTAGTTAAACCTTTTTTTAGCTGGTTAGATCTGATTGAGACAGTTTACACATCTTTTTTGGATTTAAAGCTGTGAAGCCGGTGTGCTGTGAAGCCGGTGTGCTGTGAAGCCGGTGTGCTGTGAAGCCGGTGTGCTGTGAAGCCGGTGTGCGCTCTTTGTAGTAATTAAATAATTAATGATATCGGAGTAACTACTTTGTGACAAGTTGTCTGATTCGTCTGCCATGATTTCTTTCTCAAACTCATTTAACTCGACCACTGCCAGTTTGCTCTTGTTCCTTGGTGAAGCTGTGGTAGCTCGTGTTTTTGTCCGTATAATTTGCTCTGCTTGTTCGTAAGCTTGCCTTCTCTGCCTTCAGATGTGGTGCGGAAGCCGGTATGGGGGCGTGTCTGGGAACTATGTATAGTCTGTCTTGACTGTGATTGGCTAAATCTCGCGCTCCAACAAAGATGTTATATTGTCGAGAAGATGCATTGCTGTTTCTTGAAATCCAGTCAATGGGAAATGAAGCCATCTAATCCAACGGGTCAGACCCCCCCCCCAACACACACACCCCCGAAAACAAAAACTCATTGGATCTACACGAATCACGTAAATGATATAATTTGCTTTGAAAACGTCGATTTTCGCTGAAAGGTGACTATTTTGCAGGTATGTCATATGCTTTTTTATGATTGTCTACTGTTGTACTGATACAGGGTATATGCAGAAATTCTAGAGTTGAATTTAATACCTTTTAATACCTTTTTAATACCATCAAAATATTTTCTAATACCATCACGGCACCGAGCTGTAACCGTAGCGGCAACCTGTTGTATTTCAGTTCCATGCAACTAATTGTAAAGTGATAAGATTACTGTCATTTTCTTCCTAAACTTTGGTAGTAAATGTAGTTTTATAACAATTACTGGATACAGTACATCAATTTGCTTCTTGTCTCAATAAAAGCACTGACCCATTTGTTATTTAAATCTAACCCAAGAGAAAAAGTTTAATTGTTCCCACACACAGCATATCTCTAATGGCAAACAAAAAACTGTAAACTTGAAAACAGAACAGTTTAGTTAAAATAATTCAACACTGAACACATGCATAATTCAAAAAGAGAGGGAGAAAAATAATAACTACTGTATTTTTCATCCTGTAAGTTGCAGTTTTTTTTGCATAATTTACATGCCTTGCAACTTATAGGACGAAGTGACATATTTATAGATTTTTCCCCCCCATATTTATAAACCATTTGATTGAAATATGACCATTTCCATTCATTCTGACTGAAAAAAAAAACCCCGATGGCCCCATAGTAGTAAAAGGGTATGGCATGCTGTTGGCTGTTGTATCATGTAATAGGAAAACGTGCCTTTAATGACAAATTAAAAAAAGTTCAAGACAAAAACAACTGGACTTTATTTATTATACTATTTATTATACTATTATACTATACTTTGTTTTTTTTTATTGCACTTTTTAGAATTCACCATGTCCTGGATGACTGAGAATCTTCACTAGCTATTAATGACCCAATCGGCCTGCCATACCCTCCCCACCTCTCTGCTCACTGCTTCAATCCAACAGCCAGATGCACCGCCCCGGCGAAATGCAGCTAATTTGACCATTAAAGTGCATTTATTAAGAAAATGATAGACAGAAACACACCTCTGCTATAATTTCGAGCTAACAAACAATTGTTTAGGTATTTTTCTTGTTAAATGACGGCGAAACGAGCCGCGCTCCTTTTTCCTGTTTTCACCGCTGAGCGATCACGGTGCACAGGCAGCGACACTTTTTTTTTTTAAATAAAGCCGATTGAACCATTAAAGTACATTTATTAAGAAAACGTTAGACTGAGACACACCTTTTGCTCTAATTTCGAGCTAACAAACAATTGTTTAGGTAAATTTCTTGTTAAATGTCGGAGGATAAAGCCGCGCTCCTCTTTCCTGTTTCTTTTTACAGACATGATCAGCCTCGGCCAGCTGTAGGTGCGCGCGCACACTGACTGACGATATGACGTCTTTGTTTTAGCTAAGGTCCTACTTGGAACATAAAATTAGAAAAGATAAATAAATTCACAGACCTTTTTTTAGACGCCAGAAAGGGAAAAATATAGTTGTGTAGGTTTTAAAAAATTTAATACCTCGTTAGATGACGTTTATTACTTTTTAATACTTTTTAATGGCCTTAATTTGTGTTAATTTCATTTACTACCTTTTACTACCTTTTACAACCCCGCGGATACCCTGTGATAAATATGTCCAGGAGGTAGTGCTGGACAATAATTCGATATATCTCGCAATATACTTTTATTAAATAACGATGATATGAATTTTAAGCATATTTTCGATATTTCGATAGGCTTTTACAGTGTTTTCTTTTTCTGTTCAGGTTGAAGCGGCTGCTTCAGCGTCAACCCGGACAGAAAAAGATGCAACACAAAAATGTAAGTGCCTGGTGACATAGGTTTCTTCTGCTGCAGCGAGGTCTCTTTATGCTGCAAAACGTGACGGAGAGTCGTTCTAAATAGTGGTGGGAACATCTAACTTGTTTAATCTGAAGAGTTTACACTCGATAGAATTTGATGAGAGTCAGAAGATGAAGCACAATAAAGTTTGAGCCAACGTGTCGCTGAAACTACGACGTACTGAAACAAACAACCCCAGCGATGCATGTTTTGTTTTTTAATTCATTTATTCAAAATAAAACAAGTTTCATCAGAAAAAAAAATGAATGAAAAGGTGCAGAAAGAAGAAAATAGTCTTATAATATCTGCCCCTTATTAAAAGAAAAATACAAACTACCGTATTTTCCGGTGTATAGGTCGCACCTTTTTATGGTTTTTTTCAAGGCCTGCGACCTATACACCAGTGCGACCTATATATGGCTTGTTATCACTTTCGGCGAAACAAATTTTTAAATCCAGCTCATTTCACAATTACGTTCATTTATTAAGGAAAAGTTCAGCTCAGACACATATTTGCTATAATTTTTATCAAACAAATAATTGTTTTTAAGTGTTAATCTTCTTAAAAGCCTTGCTGTGCGCTCCTGTGGCAGACATTTGCAGCAGAGCTAAACGTAGGTGCGACCTATACACCGGTGCGACCTATCTAGGGATTTTTCCAATCTATTGGTGATAATTGGATGGTGCAACCTATACACTGGTGCGACCTATACACCAGAAAATACGGTAACTACAAACAACAACCTTCACTTGAACAATCTCCAAACTGAAAATAAAACAACTTCAGGTATCCTTCACCTGCACTATACCTTCCCAACAACTTTAATCATCTTTTAAAACATATAGTTTTATAAATGTTTATGGTGATATCAAGTCAACTCCACAATCCTGTTTCCTGATTTACAACTCAGCTCCTTCAGACTAGTTCTAAATGAAGGTTTTACAAACATTTACATTCTCTTCAGGTTATAATGACTCTCTTTTTTAACACATTTTAATTGAATATTTAGGGGTGATATTTTTATGAGTTTTATACATGACTTGTAAAATACTATGTTCAACCAAATCATAAAATTTTAATAATTTCAATTGATGAAATAATATATTTGTTGGGTGACCATAGCACTTCCTACTAATAATTCTTATAGCTCTTTTTTGTAAAATAAAAATAGGGTTTGTAATAGTTTTGCATGCTTTTCCCCAAACTTCAATACAATAGATTAAATATGGAACAATCATACCATACCATACCAACTTTATTTATAGAGCACTTTATGCACCCAACAGGACCAAAGTGCTGTACACACAATCATAAAATACAATAAATCATAAAATGGAAGGGTCTAAAAACAGTACTAAAACAATAAATTATGAATACAATAAAACAAAGTTAAAACATCTCAGATTGTACCAAAAGCCAAAGAAAAAAGATGGGTTTTAAGAAGAGTCTTAAAAACAGCAAGTGAAGAGGCCTGTCTTATGTCTAATGGGAGGTCATTCCAGAGCTTAGGAGCTACCACAGAAAAAGCACGGTCCCCTCTAAGCTTGCGCTTTGTCTTTGGGACCCTCAGAAGCAACTGGTCAGCTGACCTGAGCGAACGAGAGGGTGTGTAGGAATGCAGCAGCTCAGACAGGTATGGAGGGGCATGACCATTAAGAGCTTTAAAAGCAAATAAAAGTATTTTAAAATAAATCCTGTAACGGACCGGCAACCAGTGCAAAGAAGCCAAAACAGGGGAAATATGGTCCAATTTTCGTGTACCTGTTAAGAGTCGTGCAGCTGCATTTTGAACCCTCTGAAGCTGGGAGGTACATGAATCACTAATACCTACATAAAGTGAATTACAGAAATCTAGCCGTGTGGTCACAAATGCATGGATTGCTGTGTCAAAGTGCTGTCTAGGAAGGATGGCTTTTACTTTGGCTAGCTGTCTCAAAGCCCCTCCCTGGGCTGCCACCTTACCGTGGTGGAGGGGTTTGAGTGTCCCAATGATCCTAGGAGCTATGCTGTCAGGGGCTTCATGCCCCTAGTAGGGTCACCCAAGGCAGACAGGTCCTAGGTGAGGGACCAGACAAAGTGCAGCCCGAAGACCCCTTATGATGAGTAAAATAAATGGACAAAATGTTCCCTCGCCCGGACGCGGGTCACCGGGGCCCCACTCTGGAGCCAGGCCCGGAGGTGGGGCACGTTGGCGAGCGCCTGGTGGCCGGGCTTTTACCCATGGAGCTCGGCCGGGCACAGCCCGAAGAGGAGACGTGGGTCCCCCTTCCCATGGGCTCACCACCTATGGGAGGGGCCAAAGGGGTCGGGTGCAATGTGGGATGGGTGGTGGCCGAGGGCGGGGACCCTGGCGGTCTGATCCTCGGCTACAGAAGCTGGCCATTGGGACATGGAATGTCACCTCTCTGGTGGGGAAGGAGCCTGAGCTAGTGTGTGAGGTTGAGAGGTTCCGGCTAGAAATAGTCGGACTCACCTCAACGCATGGCTCTGGCTCTGGAACCAGTTTCCTTGAGAGGGGTTGGACACTCTTCCACTCTGGAGTTGCCCCTGGTGAGAGGCGCCGAGCAGGAGTGGGCATACTTGTTGCCCCCCATCTTGGTGCCTGTACGTTGGGGTTCACCCCGGTGAACGAGAGGGTAGCCTCCCTTCGCCTACGTGTGGGGGGACGGGCTCTGACTGTTGTTTGTGCCTATGCGCCAAACGGCAGCGCAGATTACCCACCCTTTTTGGAGTCCTTGGAGGGGGTATTGGAGAGTGCGCCTCCTGGGGACTCCCTTGTTCTGCTGGGGGACTTCAACGCTCACGTGGGCAATGACAGTGAGACCTGGAGGGGTGTGGTTGGGAGGAACGGCCCCCCTGATCTGAACCCGAGTGGTGTTCTGTTGTTGGACTTCTGTGCTCGTCATGGATTGTCCATAACAAACACCATGTTCAGGCATAAGGGTGTACATATGTGCTCTTGGCACCAGGACACCCTAGGTCGCAGTTCGATGATCGACTTTGTTGTCGTCTCATCTGATCTGCGGCCGCATGTCCTGGACACTCGGGTGAAGAGAGGGGCGGAGCTGTCAACTGACCACTACCTGGTGGTGAGTTGGCTCCGATGGTGGGGGAGGATGCCGGTCAGACCTGGCAGACCCAAACGTATTGTGAGGGTCTGCTGGGAACGTCTGGCAGAGTCTCCCGTAAGACGGAGCTTTAACTCCCACCTCCGGGAGAGCTTTGAACACGTTCCGAGGGAGGCGGGGGACATTGAGCCCGAGTGGGCCATGTTTCGCGCCTCTATTGTCGAGGCAGCTTATCAGAGTTGTGGCCGCAAGGTTGTTGGTGCCTGTCGTGGTGGCAACCCTCGAACCCGGTGGTGGACACCGGCGGTGAGGGATGCTGTCAGGCTGAAGAAGGAGTCCTATTGGGCCTTTTTGGCCTGTGGGACCCCGGAAGCAGCAGATAGGTACCGACAGTCCAAGCGGCATGCGGCTCGGGTGGTTGCTGAGGCAAAAACTCGGGCGTGGGAGGAGTTCGGAGAGGCCATGGAGAATGACTTCCGTACGGCTTCGAGGCGATTCTGGTCCACCATCCGGCGTCTCAGGGGGGGAAAGCGGTACGCGACCAACACCATTTATGGTGGGGATGGCGTGCTGTTGACCTCAACTCGGGATGTTGTGAGTCGGTGGGCGGAGTACTTCGAAGACCTCCTCAATCCTACTGGCACGTCTTCCACTGAGGAAGCGGAGCCTGGGGACTTTGGGTCGGGCTCTCCAATCTCTGGAGCTGAGGTCACCGAGGTGGTTAAAAAGCTCCGCGGTGGCAGGGCTCCGGGGGTGGATGAGATTCGCCCTGAGTTCCTTAGGGCTCTGGATGTTGTGGGGTTGTGTTGGCTTACGCGACTCTGCAATATTGCGTGGACATCGGGGGCAGTTCCCTTGGATTGGCAGACTGGGGTGGTGGTTCCCCTATTCAAAAAGGGGGACCGTAGGGTGTGTTCCAACTATAGGGGGATCACACTCTTAAGCCTCCCTGGTAAGGTCTATTCAGGGGTTCTGGAGAGGAGGGTCCGTCGGATAGTCGAACCTCGGATTCAGGAGGAGCAGTGTGGTTTTCGTGCTGGTCGTGGAACACTGGACCAGCTCTACACCCTCAACAGGGTCCTGGAGGGCGCGTGGGAGTTTGCCCAACCAGTTTACATGTGCTTTGTGGACTTGGAAAAGGCATTCGACCGCGTCCCTCGGGGGGTTCTGTGGGGGGTACTCCGGGAGTATGGGGTACCAGGCCCATTGATATGGGCTGTTAGGTCCCTGTACGACCGGTGTCAGAGCTTGGTCCGCATTGCCGGCAGTAAGTCAGGCTCGTTTCCAGTGAGAGTTGGACTCCGCCAAGGTTGCCCTTTGTCACCGATTCTGTTCATAACTTTTATGGACAGAATTTCTAGGCGCAGCCAAGGTGTTGAGAGGATCCGTTTTGGTGGCCTTAGAATCGCTTCTCTGTTTTTTGCAGATGATGTGGTCCTATTGGCTTCATCAGATCGTGATCTACAGCTTTCGCTGGAGCGGTTTGCAGCCGAGTGTGATGCGGCCGGGATGAGGATCAGTTCCTCCAAATCCGAGGCCATGGTCTTGAGCCGGAAAAGGGTAGCATGCCCTCTCCGGGTCGGGGATGAGGTCCTGCCCCAAGTGGAGGAGTTTAAGTATCTCGGGGTCTTGTTCACGAATGAGGGAAAACTGGAGCGTGAGATCGATAGGCGGATAGGTGCAGCATCCGCAGTGAAGCGGGCGCTGTACCGGTCTGTCGTGGTGAAGAGAGAGCTGAGTCGAAAGGCAAAGCTCTCAATTTACCGATCGATCTACGTTCCCACCCTCATCTATGGTCATGAGCTTTGGGTTGTGACCGAAAGAACGAGATCTCGGATACAAGCGGCTGAAATGAGTTTTCTCCGCAGGGTGTCTGGACTCTCCCTTAGAGATAGGGTGAGAAGCTCAGTCATCCGGGAGGGACTCGGAGTAGAGCCGCTGCTTCTCCACATCGAGAGGAGCCAGTTGAGGTGGCTCGGGCATCTGGTTAGGATGCCTCCTGGACGCCTCCCTGGTGAGGTGTTCCGGGCATGTCCCACCGGGAGGAGACCCAGAGGAAGACCCAGGACACGCTGGAGGGACTATGTTTCTCGGCTGGCCTGGGAACGCCTTGGGATTCCCCCAGAGGAGCTGCTCCAAGTGGCTGGGGAGAGGGAAGTCTGGGCCTCCCTACTTAGGCTGCTACCCCCGCGACCCGACCCCGG
>JBBPBX010055574.1:0-14078 GCA_038048925.1 Garcialebias charrua
ATTTTTATACTACGGTGAAGTTCTCCTGGAATTATGGGCTCGGATCATTTTGAACACCACAAATTCCTTCAGTCCTCATTTACCCATTCATCCAGCACACGACTATATCTCCACAAAGCTAATGGAACAAATCATTCTAAAGAGACTAATCAGGGCTTTATCACATTGATACACTGATGGGACACACATCGGAGGCAACAATGGGTTCAGTGTTTTGCCCAGGGACCTTTCGGCATGTGACTGTTGGTGGCTTTGAACCCTCAACTCTTGCAATGGAGGATGACTGCTCTAACCACTCAGCCACAGCCGTCCATTAAAGGTCCACTGACATCATCTTACAAATTAGCATGAAATGATAGAAGATATATATATTTTATCATTCAACTATGTTCATTTTTGCAAACAAAATGATAAATTAATGAAAATTCCTTTCAAAGTGAGATTAAAATTAAAAACCACTTTCACCTCTGAAAAATCCGACTACAAACGAATGCAACATTTGTGACGTAGGGAACAGGACCGTCAGTCTGCTTCTGCCATTAACGCATTCATTCTCATCCAGATTGCCTTTTTTTGTATACCTTGAAAAATAACGGTTATGTTGCATTTGGGTGTTCTAATATCATCAGTGAACAAGTGAGCCTTTTCACTTTCCCAAAAGATGTAAGACCTTCGTCAAAAATTGAATAAATAAAGCTGCCCCCCCTCGGACTGAGCTCCCTTTTTCCTGAACAAGTAAGAGTCAAATACATACAGGTGCAGACCTAAATTAGAACCTGCTGTTTCTGCTCATCTAACTTCCTGTTTCCAAAACTAAAGACAAATAGCTCAAATCTTAACTTAGATTGATAATTTTGTTGTTTTATTTCTCGTTCACCGTGAATATTTATATGGGACGTTCTAAAGACTTCTCGCAACGTCACGTATGTTGCATTCGCTTGTAGTCGGATTTTTCAGAGAGAAAAGCGGATTTTAATTTTTATCTCACTTTGAAAGGAATTTTCATTAATTTATCATCCATCCATCCATCCATCCATCCATCTTCTTCCGCTTATCCGGGGTCGGGTCGCGGGGGTAGCAGCCTAAGTAGGGAGGCCCAGACTTCCCTCTCCCCAGCCACTTGGAGCAGCTCCTCCGGGGGAATCCCAAGGCGTTCCCAGGCCAGCCGAGAAACATAGTCCCTCCAGCGCGTCCTGGGTCTTCCTCTGGGTCTCCTCCCGGTGGGACATGCCCGGAACACCTCACCAGGGAGGCGTCCAGGAGGCATCCTAACCAGATGCCCGAGCCACCTCAACTGGCTCCTCTCGATGTGGAGAAGCAGCGGCTCTACTCCGAGTCCCTCCCGGATGACTGAGCTTCTCACCCTATCTCTAAGGGAGAGTCCAGACACCCTGCGGAGAAAACTCATTTCAGCCGCTTGTATCCGAGATCTCGTTCTTTCGGTCATAACCCAAAGCTCATGACCATAGATGAGGGTGGGAACGTAGATCGATCGGTAAATTGAGAGCTTTGCCTTTTGACTCAGCTCTCTCTTCACCACGACAGACCGGTACAGCGCCCGCTTCACTGCGGACGCTGCACCTATCCGCCTATCGATCTCACGCTCCAGTTTTCCCTCATTCGTGAACAAGATCCCGAGATACTTAAACTCCTCCACTTGGGGCAGGACCTCCTCCCCGACCCGGAGAGGGCATGCTACCCTTTTCCGGCTCAAGACCATGGCCTCGGATTTGGAGGAACTGATCCTCATCCCGGCCGCATCACACTCGGCTGCAAACCGCTCCAGTGAAAGTTGTAAATCACGAACTGATGAAGCCAGTAGGACCACATCATCTGCAAAAAACAGAGAAGCGATTCTAAGGCCACCAAAACGGATCCTCTCAACACCTTGGCTGCGCCTAGAAATTCTGTCCATAAAAGTTATGAACAGAATCGGTGACAAAGGGCAACCTTGGCGGAGTCCAACTCTCACCGGAAACGAGCCTGACTTACTGCCGGCAATGCGGACCAAGCTCTGACACCGGTCGTACAGGGACCTAACAGCCCATATCAATGGGCCTGGTACCCCATACTCCCGGAGTACCCCCCACAGAACCCCCCGAGGGACGCGGTCGAATGCCTTCTCCAAGTCCACAAAGCACATGTAAACTGGTTGGGCAAACTCCCACGCACCCTCCAGGACCCTGCTGAGGGTGTAGAGCTGGTCCAGTGTTCCACGACCAGGACGAAAACCACACTGCTCCTCCTGAATCCGAGGTTCGACTATCCGACGGACCCTCCTCTCCAGAACCCATGAATAGACCTTACCAGGGAGGCTTAATTTAATTATTAATTTATCATTTTGTTTGCAAAACGTACATAGTTGAATGATAATATATATACAGGTAGTCCCCGACTTACGAGCGAGTTCCGTCCCTAGGGGGCGCTCGTATGTCAAAAATTCGTAAGTAGGATCACCCCCCCAAAAAAAATATATATATTTTTTTTAAGAAATGAATACATGTACAGTACTGTACAGTCACCAAGCACTTAGCCTATCCTAACAGTTTTTAAAGATGAAGGAGTGAGTTTAATTGACTCCCTTTCACATAAAGGGAGCTAGCTCCCTTTATGTGAATCAGAGAGTCAGAGAGTCAGAGTCAGAGAGAATTTATTGTCATTTGCACCGCATGTAGTACATGTGTTGAAAACGAGATTATGTACACAGGGTCCCAGTTACATCCAACAACAAATGCAAGAGAAAAACAATAATAACATCTAGGATTAACTAAGAGAGACATCAGCTAGTAATACACTAAGCCCTAATGTAGTAGAAAAACATCATTATAAACAGCAGCACGAACATGAGCAGATGGTCACAGATGAACGCAGCAACAAGAAACAGATCAGTATCAGCATGATGTGACATTTTGCAGTGTTTATTCTTATTATTTATTTATTCATGAGTCTGACAGCCTCAGGGTAGAAGCTGTTCCTCAGTCTAGTGGTTCTACATTTGATGCTCCTCAACCTCCGTCCCGAGGGGAGTGGTGCAAAGAGTGAGTGTGCTGGGTGAGTGAGGTCTTTCATGATGCAGGTGGCTCTTTTTCTGCATCTGGAGGTGTAAATGTCTGTGATGGTGGGGAGACTGACTCCCACAGACTTCTGTGCAGCCTTCACCACTCTCTGTAGAGCTTTCCTCTCTGCAACTGTGCAGCCTCCATGCCACACGTTGATGCTGGAGCACAGGACGCTCTCCACTGCACACCTGTAGAACGAGGTGAGGACTGAGCTTCTCAGACCGGCTCGTCTCAGCCGTCTGAGGAAGTAGAGTCTCTGATGACCTTTCTTGATCAGGCTGGTGGTGTTATTGCTCCAGCTGAGGTTATCATTCAAGTGTACACCCAGGTACTTGTAGCTGGAGACCACCTCCACCGCAGATCCACCTATATACAGTGGGGTGTGGGTGTGTTTGTTCCTTCTGAAGTCCACAATCATCTCCTTCGTCTTCTTCACATTCATGTGAAGGTTGTTCTCTTTGCACCAGCTCTCCAGGTGTTCCACCTCCTGTCTGTAGCTGGATTCATCATTATCTGTGATGCATCCCACCACCGCTGTATCATCTGCAAACTTAACAATATGACAGCCTGGATGTGTGGCTGTACAATCATATGTGAGCAGAGTGAACAGAAGAGGGCTCAGCACACATCCTTGAGGAGAGCCAGTGCTGAGGGTTATGGTGGAGGAGGAGAAGTTGTGGATCTTCACGGACTGTGGTCTGTTTGTTAAGAAGTCTAGTACCCAGTTACAGATGGAGGGGCTTAGTCCAAGTGTGGATAGTTTATCTATCAGAGTTTGGGGGATCATGGTGTTGAAGGCAGATGTGAAGTCCACAAAGAGCAGACGCACGTATGAGTCCTTCTGATCCAGGTGGGTGAGAGCAGTGTGGACCACAGAGGAGATGGCGTCCTCTGTTGATCGGTTCTCGCGGTATGCATATTGATGAGGGTCCTCGCTGATGTTGACGGTTGTCTTGATGTGGGACATGACCAGTTTCTCAAAACATTTAGCGACTATCGGGGTGAGAGCCACCGGTCTATAGTCATTCAGACCAGTCACTGTGGAGCTTTTTGGGACTGGGATGATGGTGGCAGTCTTCAGGCAGGTGGGAACTGACTCCAGTGAAAGTGAGGTGGTGAAGACGTCAGCCAGCACCTCACAGAGCTGGTCCGCACATTCCTTCAGAACTTTCCCTGGGATGTTGTCTGGACCCGTAGCTTTATGAGGGTTGATCCTTCTGAGACTACCTCTCACTTCTGCTGCGGTCACTTTGAGGTGCTCCTCGTCTGGTGATGAGGTGAGTCTGGTGCTAGCTGGTCTGTTTGGATCTTCAAAACGTGCATAAAACTTATTGAGGGCATCAGGCAGAGATGGGTCCCTGGGGCATTGTTTGCTTTTGCCCTTGTAATCTGTTAAGCATTTGATGCCCTGCCACATGCTCCGTGGATCATGTGAGGTGAACTGTCCCTCGATCCTCTGTGCATACGCGGCTTTGGCCTTCTTTATGCCATCATCCAGTTCTTTCCTGCACTTTCTCAACTCCTCAGTATCTCCAGACTTGAATGCAGTGTCCCTGGCTGCCAGCAGGGTGCGGACATCCTTATTTAGCCAGGGTTTTTGATTGGGGTAAAATTTAACATACTTTCTTATGGATACATTTTCAGCGCATGTACTGATGTAACCCAGGACTGAGGAAGCATAAAGTTCCAGGTCAACTGAACTTCCATTCGTAGCTGCCTCTTTGAAGACAGACCAGTTTGTGTTTTCAAAGCAGTCTCTCAGCATGGGGGTACTATCTTGGCGCCACAATGTGATCTCTCTTTGTTCCGGCTTGGAGCGTCTGAGTGGGGGGAGCTGTCTAGGGACCAGTAACAGGGAGCGATGGTCGGAAGCCCCGAGCGGTGGGCGTGGCTTCGCCGTGTACGCCCCCTTCACATTCGTGAAGACTTGGTCTAGCGTCTTATTTCCTCGTGTTGCTGTGAAAACGTGCTGATTGAAGGTTGGAAGGATGACACGTAAATCCACGTGATTGAAGTCCCCGGAAACAATGAAAAGCCCCTCAGGATATTTACACTGCAGCGAGGTGAGTAAGTCATGAATTTCTCCCTGGGCGTCGTTGGCATTAGCATCGGGTGCTATGTAAACAGCGCTTATTATTATCGCTGAATAATCGCGGGGGAGGTAATGTGGTCGACATCTTACTGTTAAAAGCTCCACAGCAGCTGAGCAGATCCTGCTGATAACGGCACAGTTCGTGCACCAGTCTTTGTTAACGTAAATACAGACGCCACCGCCTCGTGTTTTCCCCGTAGTCTCGGTGCACCGGTCCGTTCTGAAAAATAGTCTATTATCCAACTCATAAACAGAGTCAGGAGTGTCCTCATTGATCCACGTTTCCGTGAGGCAAAGCACCGAGCATCTCCTCATCTCCTCCGACGTGATCACTCTCAAACGAAGTAAATCCATTTTGTTGTCCAGCGAGCGCACGTTGGACAGAAAAAGAGCCGGCATCGGGGGTCTCCCGGTTTTAGCGTCTGCCCGCAGTCTCGTCATAATTCCTGCTCGACAGCCACGCTTTTTTCCTCGAGAGCACCGTTTCCTCTTCTTTCCTCCGGAGCGCATCTGCTTCCAGAAAGATGATCTTAGCAGCTCCAATCTTCCGAGCTCTGATTTGAGTTCGTTGCTGATATCAGCTGTGCCTTGTGGTAAATCCGCTCCAATTCTTAACAGCTCAGTTCGGCTATAATTCACCCGCAAAAAACGCGCAGAGTCAGGTACAAAAACACTATTAAAATTACTAAAAACGGGGGATGAACTGGGAACCCATGAAGCTGCGGCTGGTCTGAGCGCGGCCATCATTAAAAATATACTGTACAGTATATATATTTATTTATTTATTTATAAATAGATAAATGTACAGTACAGTACTGTACAGTCACCAAGCACTTAGCCTATCCTAACACACCCTGATGCATGCTCAATAATCCAGGTAGAAAAATCTAAAAAAGCTAAGTCTGGTCCTCTGGACATTCAAAAAAAAAACAAAACAAAGCAAAAAATTGTAGAAACGTTTCGTCTTTCGTCCGAAAGACTTCCTCAGTCTGAGGTGCTGGGTTCAGCTCAGTCTTATAAATAGCACCCTCTCACAGTGTTACACAACCAGTTGGCAGCTGGTTTCAGGCTGTCATCAGCCAACTGGTTGTGTAACACTGTGAGAGGGTGCTATTTATAAGACTGAGCTGAACCCAGCACCTCAGACTGAGGAAGTCTTTCGGACGAAAGACGAAACGTTTCTACAATTTTTTGCTTTGTTTTGTTTTTTTTGTTTTTTGAATGTCCAGAGGACCAGACTTANAGGAAGTCTTTCGGACGAAAGACGAAACGTTTCTACAATTTTTTGCTTTTTTTTTTTTTTTTTGAATGTCCAGAGGACCAGACTTAGCTTTTTTAGATATCCTAACACAGTTAAGGAGTCAGTTGAATTGTCTCCCTCCTCCCCAGCAGGCTCTGTTCACATACCATACCATACCATACCATACCAATTTATTTATAAAGCACTTAAAAATACAGCAGCAGCCGTCCGAAGTGCTGTACAAGAATAAAAACAAGCAGGGAGCTAGCTCCCTTTATGTGAAAGGGAGACAACTCAACTCACTACTTCATCTTTAAAAACTGTGTTAGGAT
Organism: Garcialebias charrua; assembly: GCA_038048925.1. Lineage (NCBI taxonomy): Eukaryota > Metazoa > Chordata > Actinopteri > Cyprinodontiformes > Rivulidae > Garcialebias > Garcialebias charrua. The sequence continues at coordinate 6,724 of JBBPBX010055574.1, forward strand.
AGGGTAAGTGCTTGGTGACTGTACAGTACTGTACATGTATTAATTTCTTAAAAAAAAAAAATATATATATATTTTATTTTAATTTTATTTTTTTAATGAGATGCATATTCGTAAGTTCGGGACCTCGTAAGTAAGAGCGCTCGTAAGTCGGGGACTACCTGTATATCTTCTATCATTTCATGCAAATTTGTAAGAATATGTCAGTGGACTTTTAAAGCTGAACTGCAAACTGTGTGCACCCTCCTCCTGTTGGCACCACTGGCGTAACGCAACACAGGTGCGCGCTAGCTAAAAAACTGATGTTAGTGCTTACGCTGCCTCTTCCTCACACTGACCCCCACACCGGGTTCCAAAACTGCGGGTACAAACAGCGTGCAGATCATGTGTCACTCCCCACCCGATATGAAAAAAAACACGGATGAATTGAGCGCCCCGCCCAAGGCAAGTTATCAAGGGGAGACACTGCTCTACCACTGGAACATTTTGAATCCAATTCTCAGAGTGGAAGTGCTTGGAAATGCCAGGCACTGGCGTGAGATCAACCATTGGCACTACAGACTGTTTTTCTCCTCTTGCGCGAGTACCGTAGATGAACTACAGTAACAATGGCGGCTAGCAGAGTGCCGTTTATGCTCCTCCCTCTTTTTAATGTCTTAAGGCTTTTGAAACAAAACCTTTGTGGTACACCATCTGTTGGCACACCACCTGGGCTAAACAAACACCATTTTGGATGCAACTATTAACGAGGTCAAGACTAAAAACCCAACATGCATTTTATTGAAATGTAAAAATATGTCATGGAAACTACTGTGGGTACAACATTTTTCACGATCCCATCCAAACAGTGATTGTTGTCACTATGTTGCCATGTTGAACGTTTTCACAACCAACATAAGAAAATGTATAACTTTTCCAGGCGATCGTTTAGATGTTAATGAGGTTTTGAACTTGGACCTCCACAGTCTCTTGTTTTGAAGTGAGAAAACTCCCCCGATGGGTATCAAAATATTTTTTAACTACAGATTAGAAGTCCAGTTTATTTATGCATTTTTACCAGAGACCGTATTTATTAAAACAATTAAAATAAAATCAAGTTTGATTTCAAGTATACATTCAGCTGAAAAGCACACCTGGTAGTAATAAAATTATAATAAAATATATTTTTGATATGGAAACGATCTCACCTCTCCATAAAGTCTCAAAATAGCACAAATGAGAAGAGTTATAAAAACAGAGGGGTGATGAATTGTGTATTTCAAATGGATATACTTTTTTCCCCAGACTGCTTCTTTTTAATATCAAAGTGATTTTTTTTTTCAGCATCATCTCTTTCAGTACAGTGGTGACACCCTCCAAAAATATATATTTATTACTTTTTTTCATTTACTCACTGAATAACATATTGCCTTGCCTCAGTCTCTTCCAGTGTCATTTCAGTGCTTCAATTTAAAAAAAAAAAAATAGTCTATTATTTGGTCTAACCTCTCATCCAAAGGGAAATGTATTGTTAAGATATGAACAATGTTAAGTTTTATGAGATTTATACAAAAGACAGAAGCAGGATTCTTAACATTCATGCAGAAGATTATACTCAACATTTTTATTAAGTTTGTCACAGTGAGTAAATTTTTCTTATGAAGTTCATGTTAAAGCTCAGTCTTAACCCCCTTGCTGAGAATAATTGTAAGTTTTTAAACAGCCAATAGGTCTGGTAAGAATCTACTGAAAACAGTAACTAAATATGAAATTTGCAGTCATTATTAGGCCTGTTGCGATAAACAAAAAATCAATTACCGTATTTTCTGGTGTATAGGTCGCACCTTTTTATGGGTTTTTTTACCGGGCCTGCGACCTATACACCAGTGCGACCTATTTATGGATTTTTTCCCCATATTTTTAGACCAATTTTTGGCTCAGTTATGACCCTTTTCACTTTGGCAGAAAATTGTGCAGTACCACTTTTGGCCGCTAGGGGTGCAGTGCAGTACCACTTCCAGAGGAGTACACCGACCCAAGAAGAAGAAGTAGACCGTTTCCAGCTCATGTGTCCGAAAAAAAGCTCCTCTGCTCGGACTGATTCTGTAGGCCTCCTGGGCTGGATGTAGCTTATGTTAGCTCTGTTTGTTTGCTGTTTGTCAGCAAGATAAGTCAAGAACCACTCAGTGGATTTTTCTGAAACTTACAGAATGGAATGGAATCACAGTGTGGATGTTTACAAGTGAGTACCTTTATTAGATGTTTGAGATAAAAAAAAAAAACGATCTTTTTGTAGCATTTAGCTTCTAGTGTTAGCTTCTGTATTTGTTATAAATAGCTTCGAAACCACTCGGTGTATATTTATTTCTGCTTACAGAGTAATTATAACACTCCAATGTACTTAACTATGTCCTGGATGAATCATTTGAGATGAGATTCGATTTATTATTCGTGTCAGAGGCGGACTGGTCTCGTGTTAGCCTTCGTTTTATATCTGTGTACTTCTGTTTACGTCATAAATAGCTTCAAAACCACTCGGTGTATATTTTTTCTGCTTACAGAGTGCAATTATAGGAGCTTTAATGTACGTTACTATGGTCTCGAGAAAACATTTGACCTAAAATTCCATTTTTTATTCGTGTTCTGAGAGACGGATTCCTGTCGTGTTTAGCTTTGTTAGCTTCTGGTTTTACTTATGTTTGCTTATAAATAGCTTCAAAACCACTCGGTGTATATTTTTTCTGCTTACAGAATGTAATTATAAGGCTTTAATGTACGTTACTATGATCTCGAGAAAACATCTGACCTAAAATTCGATTTTTTTATTCGTGTTCTGAGAGACGGACTCCTGTCGTGTTTAGCTTTGTTAGCTTCTGGTTTTACTTCTGTTTGCTTATAAATAGCTTCAAAACCACTCGGTGTATATTTTTTCTGCTTACAGAGTCAATTATAGGAGCTTTAATGTACGTTACTATGGTCTCGAGAAAACATTTGACCTAAAATTCGATTTTTTATTTGTGTTCTGAGAGACGGACTCCTCTCGTGTTTAGCTTTGTTAGCTTCTGGTTTTACTTCTGTTTGCTTATAAATAGCTTCAAAACCACTCGGTGTATATTTTTTCTGCTTACAGAGTGTAATTATAAGGCTTTAATGTACGTTACTATGGTCTCGAGAAAACATTTGACCTAAAATTCGATTTTTATTCGTGTTCTGAGAGACGGACTCCTCTCGTGTTTAGCTTTGTTAGCTTCTGGCAGACATTAGCAGCAGAGCTAAACACTCGGTCCATATTGCCGGGTTGACTCAGCGGTCACGCGGCGCGTCAGCGGTGGATGACGCGTTACGTCGGCGGTGACGTAGGTGCGACCTATACACCGGTGCAACCTATTTATGGATTTTTCCAATTTATTGATAGATATTGGACACTGCAACCTATACAACGGAAAATACGGTAATCGCATGATAAATGAAAATTATTGACCTCATTTCATTTACCGGCTTTATCGTTTCTTCGTGTCTCTTTTTACTGAAGACACTGGATGACAAAAGGCTCAACTCTGGTGCTCTTCACGGACCCCTCCCATTCTCTTTTCACTTTAAAATCCATTTTAACTGTCCAAAATCACGTTTTTGGATTGTTAAAAGCAGCTAAGCTGAGAAGCTAAGCTACGAGCTAAGCTAACAGGCCGACCTCGGGGAAAAAAACCTGTCTTGATGAAGCTCTGAATTTCATGGTTGAAATCTGTGCCTTTGTGTTAAAAGTTTTTCTTTGCAAAAAGAAGCTGAGAACTTGTTTACTAATTTTTTTAATCAAAAGATTTGTGTGAACAATGCTATGCTAAAGAGCTCAAACCACACCGAGCGTCAGCCATCTTGAGAAACAACGAGACAGCCCATGTCACATCAAGTGGCGTCCCTCCCATTTTTCTTAGAGACACGCTGCTTGCTCCCTCACTATCCATCCCTCCGTATCAAACAGTCTTATACTGTCAAAAAAGGTACTACACTCAAAACAAATGAACAAACATTTCTTCTTAAATTTGACAATAATTATTACTGTATTGTCAGATTTCAAACAATATTATCGTTTATTGCAATAATTTCTAAGACAATTAATCACCCAGCAAAATTTGTTATTGTGACAGGCCTAATCATTAAGTAAACTGTAAGTTAAGGTAGTTTTTATTATTGCGCAGCAAGCTTAACAATAACTGGCACATGACTTCTTTCACCTTTTAGTGGAAATAAAAATATTCATATTTTGGCATCTGGAAATTCATCAGGGAATCATCAAGCCAATGGAGACATGTTTAATAAATTTTACACTAATTTCAATGATTGCTGTAAAGTGTCCTTGGGTGTCCAGAAAGGCGCTTTTTAAATAATATTATTATTATTATTATTATTATTATTATAAATGATCACCATCCTCTTTATATGTAAACTATGTATATGCAAACTCCACCTAGAATCCAATCTCTTGGCTGGGATTTGATCCGTCAACCTTCTTGCTGAGAGGCAGCAGAACTACCAACTGATCCACCCACCCAGAACTAAAATCTTTAGTCAAAAATGTGCAACATGCCTCACTGAGACTATGAGAAAATTACATTTTTACATGAGATTTGATTAGTTCATCCTCTGAGCAAGAACTCTGCCTAAATCAGGGTAGCTCTATCTCTCATGAATACGATATGGATACTAATGAATTGCTTCGATGCTGCTAACTCAAGACCAGAATTAAGTGTTGCTGTTTTCTTATAAAGATGCACTTTCATGGGTGATTGCTAATTGGTGCAGACACAACAAATTAAAAGTTATACAAAAGAGATGGGTCTGAAGATGCTTTCAGAATTAGTGTCTCACTTAAACGAAGCAAGTAAACAACTTAAAAATGTTAATTTGTGCCAGACACCAACTTGTTCCATGGTATGCTTTTTAGAAAATCAGTTCTTAAATCACAAACGTGTCTCTGATTAAGGCTGCAGACACTGAACTAGTTTTATACTTTTCATGAGATTTGTCTCCTGAAATTTACGATTAAAATGAATTGGTTTGTAAATTACACAAAAAAAAAGGGAGTCTGTTATCAGAAGTTCAGATGACAAGACCTTAGAATCAGCAGCTCTAGAAAATAAACTCCGGGCTCACCTTACACACATGCACACACTGGTTTCAATAAACATCACCAACTGCAGATCCACTTGTTGCCATGACAATGTCTACAGCAGCTGAACACACTATGTGAATAACAAAATGGCTCAACGCTGCTGCTGACTTCAGGGAATGACCGAAAGGCAGGCTTTTTCTCACAGTGTCACACTTCTGTCTTGGAAGGCTGCTCTTATAGTTTGCAGTTTAAAAAGTATACATGTAATGTGTTTCTAAATACAACATGTGCTAATCATATTCTAAAGTACTGAACTTGGCCAGTAGTCTTGTATGTTGTTGCCAAATAATGGTTCAACAATATCTCTTCCATCATAAATTGACTAACAGTATCCACTTTTCTTTATTTAACACATTACTATGAACATTTATAAATTTTAGAAAATAATTTTGAAACACCCCAAAAAATGTGGTTTTGTACACAAACGGTACTTTTCTGCATCTGTACCATAAAGTACCACATGAGACAAAGATGGCAGCATGTGGCAGTCAGCAGAGTTGAAGGTCATAGGGTGAAGGTCTTGACAAATTCACTGTTCAAATCAATAAACCATCTGTGCTGCTCTCAACAATTGATGTACTCATGTTGCCACTGTGCACTCCAACACTGCACTGTGTGCCGCAAAGTGACTTAAAAATTCAATGACTACCGGGAAGGATGATTTATCAAATTGGTCTGGTTTAAAATTCCAGTGAGTAACACACTGTGTGATCTATTGACAAAAAAGTGATAAAATATTCATAACTTGTAGCATTGTCGTAACCTTAGAACAACTAATCTGTGAGTGCAGGTCTTTTTTCCAACAAGTAAGCCCATGCTGTCACTGTGCTATGCTTCTAGTGGTGCCAAGGATGAAATAACAAAATAATGGCTCGATAAATTTTACAATTTTATGTTTGTCTCATTTGTCTCTATGTGATCCTGTGATGGACTTGCAATCTGTCCAGGATGTACCTCACCTCTCGCACAGTGATAACTGGACATGGGCACCAGTGACCCCCACAACACTAAAAGTAAGAAGCGAGTAAAGATAACGGATGGATGGATGGATGGATGGATGGATAATAATAATAATGAATTAAATTTATAACGCACTTTTCATTAACGAAAATCTCAAAGTGCTACAAAGTGCAACAAAAATCAAAGATACAATAAAAACAAGTTATAAAATCAAGTAAAATCAATGATAGTATCAACTAAGATTAAAGGTAAAATCATGTGGAAGCAGAGTAGGCTCGCCTAAAAAGAAAGAAAGATGGATGGATGGATGGATGGATGGATGGTCACTGTACTTTTTCCCCAAAGCCCAACTGAGAAAAGTAGTGAAAAGAATGACTCATCCGTAGATGTAACAGAAATGTACATCATACACATACATCAGGTGAAACTTTGTTTTTTTTATGAACTGCAGGTTTCAAGTGTTAAAACACAGAAGACAACACTATTTTAGATTACCAACTTTTAATCCAATACCACACAATACAATTTAGTTATTTTGATTTAGTACATATCAAGGAGTTTTGATTCAGCTTACTGAACTCAACTTAATGTATTCAATGCAATACAATATAACCTAATATTAATTACAGGTATATGTGAAATTTGAGACTAATAAAAATGACCAATTTACAATTAAATCACACACAAAATTGAGAATCAATGCAAAATGGAGGTCGTACCTTCATATATGATTACTACTCTTTCAAAATACTGATTTGATGCACGTCAATAAGTTGCTATTTAATACAACAGATCATATTGGCAGGCCTCAGACTGATGAAGTCTTTCCAATGAAAGACGAAACGTTTCTTCCAAAAATAATCTGTCCAGATGATGATTTAACTTTTTTTGTGAGTACTACCCTTTCTTAATTTTTCAGTTATATTTTGTGGACGTCTGACGAAACAAACTAGGTCGAAGGATTTTGATTCAATAACCTAATGAATTGGCTTTTATTAACACAAAAACATGTTAAACCAATTCTTCTTCTTTTGGCTGCTCCCTTCTTCAGAGGTCACCACAGCTAACTGAATTGCACAAAGACTTGGCAATTGTTTTTAGGATGGATGCCCTTCTCGATGCGACCACAGACCACCAAGCTACCACAGCCCTCTGTGTAGAGCAGCGAGCTGCTACCTGGGGCATCTGGGGGAGCAGATGGGGGGTTTAAGGGCCTTGCTGAAGGGCCCAGAGTGGGGCAAATAAGGGT
>JBBPBX010055575.1:9841-23059 GCA_038048925.1 Garcialebias charrua
CAGCCCCGCCTCCCCACACGATGGTGAGGGCCCGCTCTCACAGTCGTCATTAGACACAGAGTGGTACAACGAGCAAACGAGTCAGAGACGTCTCTGCCCTCTCAAACTTGATAAAAAACCATGAGCCTGGTCTTGGATCATCTGTTCAAACCAGGAGTTTTTCGCCTCTTCCCTCCTTCAGTCGGTCAGAAGCAAGTCCAGCTAACAGACTACCTCAAAAGAGACGTTTGTCATGTCTGTCTGAAACAAACAGAGAAATGAGCACGGGTGGTGATGCGACATCTGGTAAATGTCCCTTTCCAGAAGGGCCTCCCATGGACCAATGCGGACTCTGTCCGCTTGGTGGCGGTAGAGGCCAGGCTATCTCCACTCACGAGGCAGAACAGCCAAGCCGCAGCTTTATCAAATCACAGTGCCGCTTGGCTCGAGACCTGGTTGCTAAACAAATGGTTAGGTCGAGTGATTTGCAAAGGTTATACCCTGCAGTTTGCAGGAGCACTGCCAAAGTTCAATGGGATGCTACAGACAAAGCTCACTTCCACGGAGCAGGGCTCGGCATTGCAGTCAGAACTACAGGAACTGTTAGCAAAACACGTCATTTCCGGGGTTCCCTCGAGTGAGGAGAAGACCGGCTTTTGCTCAAAGTACTTCCTGGTTCCTAAGAAGTCAGGAGGACTAAGGCCGAATTTGGATTTATCGATGTTCAACAAACACATCATCAGTCGTCCCTTCCATATGCTGACTATAAAACGTGTTCTCGGGTACATGACGCGAGGGGATCGGTCCGTGTCGATCGATCTGAATGATGCTTAATTCCACATTCCCATAGTAAACAAACAGGAAGTTCCTCAGGTTTGCTTTTCAAGGAGTTTGTTACAAGTTGAACCGCCTGCCGTTCGGGTACACTCTCGCCCCCCAGACTTTCTCGAAAGTTATCGAGATGGCGTTACACCTGTTACGTTCAAAGGGCATCAGAATTTTGTTTTACCTCGACGATCTATTGCTTCTGTCTTGCTCGAGAGAAAAAGCAGAGGCTCAAACAGTTATACTGGTGAATCACCTGTCCCTCTTGGGTTTCGCCATAAACTGGGAAAAGAGTTCGGTAATACCAGCCCAGAAAATAATTTTTCTGGGAGTGATCCTCTGCTCCACCAGCATGACAGCTGTTTTGTCGGACCAGAGGAAAGAATCGCTGACGTCACTTCTTCGGTGCGTTCAGCCTCACAGCATTGACAATAATGAGATTATTGGGAATGATGGCTGCCGCGCACGCAGTAATAAAACTAGGTTTACTGACCATGCATCGATTACAGAGATGGTTTATACGTCAGAGGACCGACCCAGTACGTCACAAACAACGCCGGGTCACGGTTCCGCCGTCGGTGGGAGCGGACTTGGGTTTTTGGGGGAATCCCAGGACTTTATCAGAAGGAGATCCCCTGGACAAAGTGACATCATTCAGGGACGCGTCTCTCTCCGGATGGGGTGGGACTTGCCTGTCACAGTCAGTGGGGGGAGGGGGGGTGGCCACCAGGCACAACCCTTCACATAAACGTTCTGGAGCTTCTGACAGTTCACAAAGTCCTCAAACACTTTGTTCCCATGACCAGGGATCAGGATGTGTTAGTCCACACAGACAACAGGGCCGCAGCTACGTACATAAATCGTCAGGGCGGGGTGCGATCAGCCCAGCTGTTGAGCACAACCAGAGAGCTGCTCTACTGGGCTCACACACATTTGAAATCGCTGAGAGCGATATATATCCCAGGCGTGCTAAACAGAGGAGCAGATACGTCCCGTGGCAGGTCTCTGGACAGAAACTGGTCTCTCCACCCGGATCTGATCTCACAAATTTGGAGCAGATTCAGGAGAGCGGAGGTAGATTTAATGGCCACTTGGGAGAATGCTCAGTGTCCCCTGTTCTTCTCTTTAAGTCCCTTGGACACTCCTCCGTTGGGGGTGGATGCGTTTGCGCACAAACCGTGGCCCCAAACGCTGATTTATGCTTTTCCTCCGGTCCCTCGGCTGCAAGCGTTGTTAGAGAGAGTGAGGGAGGAAAAGTTAATAATGATTCTAATAGCTCCGGAGCGCATGAACGCATCATGGTTTCTGGCACTTCAGCAGCTAACGGGCCAATCATGGAGGCTGCCTTGGAGAGACGATGCTCTCTTACAGGTGGGGAGCAATAAAGAGTTACCCTGTGATAGGCCAACATCTACTGGTTTGGTTGCTGAACGTGAACGTTTAGAAAGTCTTGGGTTTTCTAAAGACATTATATGCACCATCCAGGGAGCGAGAGCATAGTCCACCATGACTATGCATCAAAGTGGGCTGCCTTTCAGCGATGGTGCCTGGAAAAACAGTTGGATCCATCTTCATGTACGTTGGGCTCCATCTTGTCATATTTACAGTTATTGCTGGACAGGAATTTGACCTTCAGCACGGTTAAAACTTATGCTGCAGTAATTTCTTCCTCTCACAAAGGGTTCAATGATAGAACAGTGTTTAATCATCTCTTAATGAAACGTTTTTTGAAAGGTGCACGCTGTCTTAGGCCAATCTAACGCACCCTGGCTCCACCATGGGACTTAATTACTGTACTGAGTGCATTAATTAAAGATCATTTTGAGCCGTTAGATCAGATACCGTTAAAGTCCCTTTCTTTCAAAACAGCCCTGTTGTTAGCTCTAACATCAGCTAAGAGAGTAAGTGACTTGTCAGGTCTATCTGTCTCCCCTTCTTTTTTAAAAATCCAAGGAGATGGGAGTTCAGCTGAACTTAGGCCAAACCCTGCTTTTATTCCTAAAATCATAACGAGTTAATTCAGGTCCAGAATCATTAAACTGGATGGCTTCTGTCTTCCTCCTCACAATAATGCAGAGGAAGAGCATCTACATTTGCTTTGTCCAGTGTGGGCACTAAGGTGTTATGTGGCACGCACGGCTGCAATGCGTAAATCTGATAGGCTTTTTGTGCATTTAAGAGGTCAATCACAAGGTCAACCTTTGACCTCTCAGTGGTTGTCACATTGGCTATGTGAGGCCATTTTTCAGGCCTATAGCTCTTCTGGCCTTCAGCCTCCTGAAGGAATAAAAGCTCACTCTACTAGGGGAATTGCAGCTTCTACAGCCCTGCACAGAGGCCTTTCTGTGCAGGATATCTGTTCTGCGGCCTCTTGGTCATCAGCAACTCCTTTCATCCGTTTTTATTTACGTGATGTTTCCAGCTCTTCACAGACACATTCTGTTCTCAGGGTTGTAGCCGAGTGATTATTTTTTTCATCTTCAATAAACTTATTAAGATGACACAGTTGTGTCCGTCTTTATTTGATGGGGTTTTTCTGGTTCAAACATTCCTTTAGTTGCAAGTAATCCTCTTGGAATTGTTTTGAACATGATTATGAATAAGCAGTTGTTCATTTGCCATCAGATAATGAAGGCTGCTCACCTGATATTATATGCACCTTCTATCTCTTTGACAGTGCATATTTATGTTTATTGAGGTTTTGGCAGTTGCCAGAGTGTGTTATGGTTTCCAATCAGACCCAGTGAGGCATGGACCATATCCTGCTCCGCCTTTAAACCCAATAGGTGTAGCTTTAAAGGGTGGAGCTTACACGAAATTGAACGTTGGTTACGTATTGAAACCCCAGATTCTATGAGTGTAAGCGTAGAGCCTCACTGGCTCTCAAATGGCAGAAGAAAAAGATATGGCCTTTTGGGAGCAGAACCACTGTCCATGGGCGCTATTATAGCGGACCGAGGGCGGGGCCCACAGCAGGTGGGCGTGGACTAGAAGTCTTCAATGTTGGCGCGAAGCGCGAGGTATAAACCCAATAGGTGTAGCTTTAAAGGGCTACGCTTACACTCGTAGAATCTGGGGTTACAATATGTAACCAAATTTTTAACCCAGCAGTTTTCAGTGCGTGGAAAATAGCAGTTGTTTCTACAATATGAACATCATAAGCAAACTTAGAAAAACAACAGGAGGCCTGAGGCCATACGCTTAATAAAATACTTCCATACATTTAAATTGGTTCTTTAAAATGTGCAAACATTTGGAATTTTATTTTATTTTTTAACTCATACAGCGTTTGTTGACCATTTGACAATATTTTATTTGATTTTTTTTAACAAGCTGAGGTATTTGAAACTTCATTCTTAAAGTTGACACAAAATTTTGTCCCTCAAAGAAGAGTAATAAATAATGCTTGAATGATTAGTGATTATACAGCATCACCTTTTTCTGACACAGACAACTGGTGGATTTTAATGGTTGGAAGGTGTGCGATAGGAGGGGGTTCTTGGGGAGGACTCCCAGTTCTGAGGATGCAGCAGCAGGTCCGTCTGAGACTTTTGTTGCAGAGCGTGGCCACTTTAGCTCGGCTTGTTTTGGCTCGTCCAGATCGGCCACTGATGGGGCCTTCAGAGAACACTTTCCATTCCCTGCTGTCTCTGGAGGAAGGAGTTCTGGACAGAGCTACAGACGAGGAGGGGCTGAGTCTGCAGGAAGCCCCCCTGCTGTCCAGGGTCAGCGTGAGGCCCTGGTTTGGGCCCTGAATCTGACTTGCACTCAGATGATGGTGGTGCGTTCGGGGAGTCATCCTCAAACAGTGAGCTCCGAGTAAACTCTGGAAAGCTTTTTTAAACTCCTGGTTGGAGCACGGGTAGATGATGGGGTTCATGCAGCTGTTGAAGTAGCCGAGCCAGAAGGTGATCTTGAAGACCGTGTCTGAAGGTCTGTATGCAGGGAACATGGAACCTGTGGAGACAGTTGACACATCTTAAAGAAGGAAGGTGCTTTTATCTGAATATAGTTTTACATTTTAGAAGAAAAAAATACAGTCAATACAAGCAAATTTGTAACGAAACATGGAAGAAAATCCAAGAAAATAAAAATTTCTGCAACATTATCAGGATTAATCAGCTTGAATATCTGATTTCATGACAGTCACTTCAATCGATGTGAAGCTTATTTTAGCTACAGATAAGCGACAGATGTTGATGTGCCAGTGAGGACAAAAAAGTCATCAGAGTTCCCACATCAGATGGAGCTCAAGTAGAAAGCGATAAACCGACTACTCTTGTTCTAAGGCCTCCCCCGATCAGTTCAGATTCTATTTTAGATGTCCGATTGCCACTTCTGCAGTTTTTCATTAGATGCATAATGAATTAAACACGTCCCGCGGCTCATTTTACTCTGCTTCTGCTTATGTCTGTTTCATCAAGTGTCCTCGGAGCTCCCTGCTCCCTGTGAGGTTTTAATAGAAGTATTAAACTGTGCTTCCTTTGATGTGAGGGGGATCTTTAACGAAGAAGCACATGTACAGTAATGACTTAACAGGCACATTATGTTCGTTATTGTTTATGTGTATTTTTTTTTAGTGTCTGATGGAGAAATATTTAAATAACTTCATGGCCACGTGTATTTTTTAAATCTTTTTAAATCAGTTTACAATGTTAGAAAATAAACTTTTTTTAAAATTCTTTATTTAATCCAATTTGAGTTTAAAACATACATGGTCACAAAGTGAGTAAAAATGGGAGGTGAAAAATGGGTTGAACACATTTTATTCTCGCCTATACCACAAAAACAAATTCCACTATCGTCAGTACGCCTGATGGATTTGCCTTTTTCTGTGACTAAAAATAGACAGGTTAGATATGAGCGTTGTGTTGGTTAAAATCAATGAAGCATCTGTGTAGCTCTGTTTTATTTCACTTTCAATCAAACCACAGCGTGTTTTGACAGAAAGAAAAAAAATGGTTTGCTCAGAATCAGTTGCATAATGTGCTGTTTTGCCACAAGGCATGGTTTTGTTTCATAACTGATGGGATTTTGAGCATGCAAAAAAAAAGATCAAATCTAAGAAATAATAAAAAGAGAGCAAGCAGATTTGTTGCACAATGAAACAGAGATCCCTAGAATAGAAAGGCTGCCAACACAGATGCAGCTGTCAGTCTCACAAATACAAAATGTCCTAAAATCTAGATCAGCAAAATTTTATTAAAGCCTACATTTTTTTTAAAACATTTTTACCACTTTTTCTGGCAACAAATTTGATTTCTGAAAGGAAAGTTTGTCAAATTACCACAATTTTCTCAGTTAAAACCGGTGGTGGGATGTAAGTACAGTACAAGTACTTTGTTACTGTACTTAAGTACATTTTTCATGTATCTGTACTTTACTTACCGGTAAGTAGAATTAAAAGTGGGTACTTTTACTCTACTACATTTTACATGAAGTATCTGTACTTTCTACTACACTACATTTCTATAATGTGTTGCGTTACAAGTTACATTCACGTTGCAGCTTTTTGATTTGTTAGTTTGAAAGTAACTGATGTCAAGAGGGGAGTTGGTCCATTGAATCACTGCAAAGTGGACTCGTAACATTAGACCTGCCTTCAAGAAGAGCTGGACCAGTGAAGTATATTCTAGTTATATATGTCATTGAGCTGGGAGCACCCACAGCACCACTAACACACCCACAATGGATTCCACTGTGGAGAGTTAGCCAGAAGAAACACACCACCCATGGCCTTATTGAAAGACTATTTAAATATTATTGAAAGGCTATTGAAATACTATTGAAAGACTATTGAAAGACTGTTCAGTACAGCAGGACAGATTATTTCTCCCAGACTGGACTCAAAAAACTTTAAAAACCAACTTCTTCTTAACTTGAACAAGAAATTCTTGCTGCAATGTTAAAATGTGTCAGTTCATGGGAAGTTAGGAGACAAGAGATGTTTCCAAATGCCTCGACGCTCAGGTCCAAGTTTTAAAAATGGTGTCAGGAAGTTAAAATATTGTTCACTATTGACCCATTACAAGGTTGACTTGACAGTATTTTAACTAGAGTTGATGACAAACTGGAGTTGAAATGATCAGAGCCTGTTCCTTTGTCAGATGTGTCTAATGCTCTTTTTTCAGGCAGAAAACTTTTACTTACCGGTAAATGGTTTCACTGCAGTTAAAATGACACATTGGTTTTGTTTTGTGTTAAATAAAAACCTTCGAAGATATAATCATTCCTCTTTCTTATTTTTCTTAATGACATTTACCGTAACTCTGCAGGTCATCCCTGAAATTCTGACGCACAGAATCACAAGTCCAAGTGTGAACCGTGTCACAGAGTAAACACAATAAAAACATGTATCTGCAGCATTGTTCTTTAAAATGACTCAGCACTATTAATGTATTACAGAAAATATACATACAGTAGGCACACTTTAATGATGTAGACCAGTGCATCAGGCAATACATTCAGCAAATACTTTTACTTTAATACTTTAAGTATTTTTAAAAGCAAGTACCGGTACCTATTTACTTTTATTTAAGTATAATCCTTATTATTGTACTTCTACTTTTACTAGAGTACAGCACATTTTTGTCTGTTTATTTGTACTTTTACTTAAGTACTGTACAGTGTTTGAGTACTTTCTCCACCACTGGTTAAAACTCACAAATAAAACATGTCTTTGGAGTCAGCCTCCCCACCATCACAGACATCTACACCTACAGATGCAGGAAGAGGCCAGGCCACCTGCATCATGAAGGACCCCACTCACCCAGCACGCATACTTTTAACCCCGGTCGCCTCAGGAAGACAAGGCATTAAATGTAGTACCACTACTGAGGGACAGACTCATAAATCCTTAACCAGAATAATAAATCACTGTAATGCCACTTTAATTGGTGATATGTGACTTATCTGTGCTGCTGATTATCCATGCTGCTGATCGCTTGCCTTTATGCTGCTGTAGTCACTCATCTGCTCACAACAAACTCATGTTCGGGCTGCTGTTCAATACACCATATTATTTTACAATATTAGTCTTTAGCATACATCTTAGATTGTTGTTTAGTGTTCGTTTAGCGTATACCTTAGTGTAGATCTTAGATCTTTATTTACGGTTTCTTTTTATGCTTTATATGTTTGCTATTTTTGGGGGACCTTGAGTGCACAATTTTGTTCCACCTCATGTACCACACATGCTGCGAATGACAATAAAGGACCTTCAACCTTGAACGTCTTCTCTTTAGTTGCTCCATTGTTTCGCTTTTGGTTTTACAACAATAAAAAGCAACTTCATGCTTTGTTGCATTTCCAGTTCTTGGTGAAATGCTTTATACAATTATCACAAATTAACCCTTTGACTTTTCAAGGACTCTCTCTCTCATTTGTCCAAGTGTGAAAGTGTAAGTGCATGACACAGAGAGACAACTGGTGTGAGCTCGCAGCTCATCAGTAGCTTAGAAAACAGACTGTTTCTGTAATGCAACACCAGCGTAAATAAGATTTAATAGCCATTTAGAGGGAATCTCCCAGCAAAAGAAAAGGGTTGTTGTGAAGATAAGAGTTGGCTGAATAAATAAAATGTTAATAAATAAAATGTTAATGTTAATAAATGTTATCTGTTGGTATCTGCGTCTTTGGTTATGTTTTCATTTTTGCTTATTATTAAGGCGATTTCATTTTGGTCATTGTGTTTTATTTTCTGTTTTTTTGTGTTTTCACGTGATCAGTTTTGTGTTTTTCCTCTGTGCCTGTTCTCCAGTCAGTCCTGCCACTCACCAGGTGTTTCAGAGTCAGAGACTCAGAGAATCTTTATTGTCATTTGCACCACATGTGATGAAACGAGATTATGTACACAGGGTCCCAGTTACATCCAACAGTAAAATGTAAAAGAAGAACAGTAATAACATCTAAGATATGAACTAAAAAAAACATCCGCCAACAATACACAAAGCACTAATGTCATAGAAAAACATCACTCCAAACAGCAGCACGAACATGAGTCTGTATGAGCAGATGGGCACGAATGAACACAGCAACATGAAACAGATCAGCAGCAACATGAAACAGATCAGCAGCAACATGATGTGATATTTTCACAGTGATTATTCTGGTTATTTATTCATGAGTCTAACAGCCTCAGGGTAGAAGCTGTTCCTCAGTCTAGTGGTTCTACACTTAATGCTCCTCAACCTCCTTCCTGAGGGGAGTGGGGCAAAGAGTGTGTGTGCTGGGTGAGTGGGGTCCTTCATGATGCAGGTGGCTCTTCTTGCATCTGGAGGTGTAAATGTCTGTGATGGTGGAGAGACTGACTCTAACAGACTTCTGTGCAGCCTTCACCACTCTCTGTAAAGCTTTTCTTTCTGCAGCTTTCCACCTCCTCATCAGTCTCAGTCTACTGTATTTATTCTGTCTGTTTTCCATCACTCCTCAGTGGAGCATTGTGTTTTCACACCATGTTTGGTTTCTATCCCTTGTTCTCCTCTGTGATCGTTCTGAGTTTGCCATTTTAAGTGATTGCTGCCAAGTCAGCCTGTTTATTTTGTTATTGCAGGGAAGTTTCATTTTTTCTGGAGTATTTCTGTTTTCTTAAATCTAGAAAAACTGATCTTTTTTACATGGGATCTAAGTTCAATAGTTCCTCAATCAAACCTCGTGTTCCCTGTTATTGGTTTGTGAAGTTGCTGTGGAATCAACATTTCACAGTGTTGGGTGGGTGCATTGTCCAAACTAGAATCAACCACAGAAGAAAATCTTCTTCAGGAATAAAGTTTTTTTCTTTGGAGTAAAAAGTTAGTGAGACTTTTATTTAACCAGTCAGCTGAGAACAAATGCAAATTTTCAACAATGACCTGGCCAACAAGCCAGGAGAGACGTGGCACATTAAAAACTTTCTGGAAATATGTTGTGCATGGACATGAACTCAGATTAGAAACAGATCCCCTGATTTTAATTTATTTCATCTAATGTGACTCAGGAGGTTTTATTTTTACTCCAGTTGTACATCAAATAGTTTTTGAAATGCATAAGTGAGTGTAAAAAAATTCTGTGCATCATTATCATCATTTAAAAAGGAGGTGCCATAGACGCATCTCCGTCTACTTGGCAGAGGTGTTTGAGTACCTGACCACTGAGATCCTAGAGCTGGTGAGGAAACGCAGCTCATGACTAAGACCAGGATCATCTCCCGACACCTGCAGCTAGCTGTCTGCAATAACGAGAAGCTCAACAAGCTGCTGGGAGGAGTGGCCATTGCTCAGGGAGGAGTTCTGCCCAAGTTTCAGGTGGTCCTGCTGCCCAAGAAGACCGAGAAACCCACCAAGTCCGAGTATACAGATCAACATCTGCAGCCAGCTTCTTCAGCTCTGCCGTAAGATGGACCTCTACAGGAGATCCTTCCTGCCCACGGCCATCAGCATCTAGAACAACTCTAATGAATCCAGGATGATGAATTAAAACAACATGTAATTCCCCTTTGGGATTAATAAAGTATTTTTGAATTGAATTGAATTAAAAGTTAGTTTACCTAATCTTTTACTACAGTATATCATTTTCAAAATGGGAATTAAAGTGGCAATTGATTCTCAGTTAGGGTAAAATGTAGGGTGGACAAAAAATATGCAGTCTTCTAAGACTGGTACTTTTTAAAACAAACAAACAAACAAACAAACAAAAACCTTGCTTTTCATAATTTGAGAAATGCAAAAATTCTAAGAATGAAAAAAAATTAAGTTCTGAGGCAATCTGGAAAATAACAAAAATAAGAAAAAAGGATAAATCACTAGAAAAATATAAAATAAGGGAGCTCACACAGAATAAGCTGCAGAACAGACAGATAAGCTGTCAAAGAATCAGGCAAGACACAAAAGTTAAATGATGAAAGTAGCTGACAGGAAACAGATGAAACATGCCTGGAAGACAAAAGTAATCACAAAAATGATTCAAGACCATGTATTATTTCAACCTTGTGTGGATTAGAGAAAATCCACAATAAACTCATTGCTGTGTGCCCAATTCTTGTTTTTAAAAAGGGTTTGTGTGGTGTGTAACCCACTCGCTCTGGAGAGCGAACAGTCCAAATCAAACATCTAGAGCCTGCAACAATCTGACATTCATGTCCATGATGGGTGAACGTAAACGTCTGATTGCTTCTAATGACCTTAACGAACACCAGGGTAATGTAATTAGCAGCTCCTTTTACAGTTTAAACAACCTTGCAGAGAGACTTCTAACAAATGGGGAGAGCAGGAGAACCCACAAATAAACATCAGGCCTCACAGCTTGACATTTTAAAGATGACCTCAAAGTCCCACGCTTTATTTTTCTCTGATGATATAACAATGTCAGTCTTAAGTGAGCTGGCTCCACGTCACACCTTTGAGTCACCGCTAAATCTATAGTCCTCCACAGGCTTATGCAGCATGAGGCATGAGCTCAGGTTATACTCCTTTTCCAACCAGGAACCAAATGGTGGCAGCTATAATAATAAGCAGGAGGGCATGGGGTGAAGTGAAGCATGAACAGGATGTGTGAGGGTTCTGAACCCCTTCAGGTCTTCCTTTCCCTTCATATTGTTAACAATGACGTTCGAAGAGCTGTCACACCAGGGATTTGTCCCTTCTCTCCTTTATTCAAGTTTTCATCCAGCACATGGAGCAACGAGCTCTGACTCCACAGTGGTGGTCTTATCTGGCACTGTGATGGGGTGAGTCACAAACAGTGTGGACAGAGGGGACGCGGGAAGAGCGCTGCTCTGACAAGTGAGACGAGACTTTGTCTTAAATACGTGTCAGTCTGAAATACTCAGTTTGTTTACACACGGAGAGGACAGTGGGACGTCAGAGACATAAAAGATTTATGAGGTCTATTTTTAGGGCGTCCGCTGTTATGTTTACAAGTGCACGCTGATCGAGAGGACTAAAAGGCCTGTCTGGATCCTTGTAACTTCAGTGTGATCCTGCAAAGGAGTAATTTAATTACCTCCGTTTGACCATTTAACATGTAAGCACTTTAAAAGCTGGCAGCAGCATAGATCAGTGGGTGTATCTGTAAAAACGATTTAATACGGGGGGTTAATAGTTCTCTGAAGATGTTCCGACTCACGTAAGTGGTCAAATATAGTGAACAATAATCATGGATGATGGTTTAAATGCTTGAAATAAACCATCTGCGCTTTTTTGGACACTGACATTTCGGGAAAGACAATTACTGTCATACAGAAGGGTCAATGTGACAGACACAAAATAATATTAGTTTGAATTAATTCAGCAAACAGATTGAAAATAAAACTTTCATGGGCATCAGTTCACCTAATTGGTCTGACTATAATTGGCAAAATCTGCATAAAGACTTGGAGTTTTCCAAGTTATTATTGTATAACTATTCCTGTTTATTGGAATCCCTGGTAAAAACCTTCAGAAGCTTCAATATATTCAAAACAGTGCAGCAAGGATTTTGTTGAGAGTTCGTAAATTTGAACATCTTACGCCCATTCTCCATAACCTCCATTGGCTTCCTGTCGCCTACAGAATTCAGTACAAAACTGCTCTCATTACACATCAATGCTTACACGGAACTTCACCTGATTATCTAAAGGACATTCTTGTTCCATATTCATCCACCCGGTCTCTGCGGTCACAGAACAGTAATCTCCTTCACATTCCGAGAACCAAATTAAGGACCATGGGAGACCGGGCTTTCAGTGTGGCTGCCCCCCGCCTGTGGAACTCTCTTCCTGACTGCCTAAGAGCTCCACAGTCACTGGTTGACTTTAAGAGCGGCTTGAAGACCTTTCTTTTTAACCAAGCATACTCTGCCTCCTCATGATTCTATCTTTGATCTTAGTTGATACTGTTATTGATTTTACTTGTTTTATTACTTGTTTTATTGACATTTAATTCTGTTGCACTTTGTAGCACTTTGAGATTTTCATTAATGAAAAGTGCGTTATAAATTAAATTCATTATTATTATTATTGTATTGTATTCCATTGTGAGTTATGCTGAATAGGATGTGTTAACATCCCAGGAGGTCAAGCGTCATCTAATTAGGCTTTCTTCTGCAAATAAATCCATCCATCCATCCATCCATCCATCCATTATCTTTACCCGCTTCTTCTATTTTGGGTCACGGGGGTCACCGGTGCCCATGTCCAGCAATCACTGTGCGAGGGGCGGGGTAACTTTGGCAAGTCCATTACATAAAAACAACCATTCACTCTCTCACTCACACCTAGGGACAATTTAGAGTTACCAATCAGCCTAATATGCATGTTTTTGATCTGTGGGAGGAAACCGGAGTACCCGGAGAAAACCCACGCATACACGGAGAGAACATGCAAACTCCACCCAGAAAGGTCTCTGGACCAAGATTTGAACCAGGGACCTGCTCGCTGAGAGGCAGCAGCTCTACCAGTTG
>JBBPBX010055577.1:5750-19363 GCA_038048925.1 Garcialebias charrua
GCAGAAGATGAAGCCTTTTTCCACTGCAAGACTCACGTTCTTGGCTTGAAGTCCAAACGTGTAGAAGGTGCCAATGGACGGCGTACCTTCTCATCAGCTGTTGCCCTCAGACCCCTGAAGCTGTCACAGTGATGGTCAGCTACCTTGGGCAGTTCCCGGTGAGTCCTCCTCATGGTGTGTCTGGTCTGATCCACCAGAGAACACCAGAAAGACGAGTGACCTGGTGCCTTCAAGTTGACCCGGTAAGGAGCAGAACCTGGTGACATGATGCCTTGGTCTGGTTATGCTATTTTTAGCTGATGCAACTTGGTGA
This sequence comes from Garcialebias charrua, assembly GCA_038048925.1. Classification (NCBI taxonomy): domain Eukaryota; kingdom Metazoa; phylum Chordata; class Actinopteri; order Cyprinodontiformes; family Rivulidae; genus Garcialebias; species Garcialebias charrua. The sequence continues at coordinate 6,064 of JBBPBX010055577.1, forward strand.
AGCATTTCCTGGCTTGCAGTGATGATAAATGACTTTATCTGATCAGATTAAACAACTTAGTTCCACCAAAATCCAAAGTAACTATTTGTTAAATTAGCCAAACTTTGTCTAAATTCATGCAAGTATAAAACTGAAATAATTCCTGCTCAGAGTCAACTTTGCCTTAGATAAGAGAATTAAGCCTTGATTGATTCATTGTTATTGTTTTTTTATTATTGTTGTTGATTTTTGTTTGATTATTTTTGTAATAAAACTTCAAATACAACTTTGGTCTCTTCATTCAGATGAATATTCATGTGTTATGATATAAAAACTCCCTGTAATTAATGTATTCTACTTCAGTGACTGATTCTGATGATTAAAGGGTGAATAAGTTGTTGTTGGTCAGTAAACTGACCAGCTGGTGCCCCACTTTAACGAGAGCTAAAGAAATAAAACATATGTAGTGAAGGAGATGGAGAAAGTGTCTCCCTTCTTCCTTCATCTCTCTCCTTCATATTGCTACTTTGTACATTAGTGTGTATCTTAGATCCTTGTATTCTGTTTTTATAAATGTACTTTATGTTTTTGCTATTTTTGTATGTAACTGGGACCTTGAGTACACAGCTTGTCAGCTTCGTTCCACCTCATGTACCACATGGGATGCAAATGACAATAAAGAACCTTGAACCTTGAATTGGTTCATGAGGTATTTTTCTAAAATAAAACTGAACACCAACATTTATTGCAAATATTTACAGAAAAATATTTCCCCATGTGTAGCCTAGCCTTGGGGATAATGCTAGCTACAATCACAAAATATTTTAGCTTAATATGTGTAAAATTACTGGAGTTATACCCATTTTTGTGTTTCATAGTTGGCTTGACTTGAGACAGTTCAAAATTTAATCAGCTGTAGATATTTGTTTTCTGAAAGTTTAATTAAAAATACTTTGAAGTTTCTACTTGTCACAAATTAATTGTGTATATTTTAAACTTCAAGCCTTAACCAGTATCAACAGTGACTCTGAAAAATGACATTGATATCTAGATCAAAGTGTGATTTGAATAAATGTTGAAACAGCCTAACATACATCCATTAAGTCCACTGAGCGAACTGGCAGCGGAGTGCACAGATGTTAGCCTAGACACCGTGCATGAACTCAGAGGTGCAAGTCATCACACACAGCAGAGGTTGAACGAGTGTGTGGAAGAGCTGAGTGTGCACAACATTGTTTGCACAGAATGAAAGTTTCTGAATAAAATTCAAACAGTGCGCTTGTGAGTGTTTCCCTGCACATACATCAGCCTCACAGCACTCTCATATCCACAGCACACAGCCTACAACTCCATACAGATGTGCACAATTTCCACTCATTTTATGTGGAGTCGCAGTTGTTCTCACTGCTCAATATGACCTTCTATCACAAACACAGCAGGCACAGACTTTACAGAGAAATAGAAAAATATTTCTTCCCACAGTGAGCTACAGGTCCTGACAAGATAGCGACACTTCTAAAAACTGTAAGAACGTCTGACAGTATCTGGGAGGAATGGAGCTCAGGTTGGTGTTTCTAAATCAATAGCAGCATGTGTAGGAAATGAACAGCTGCAGATCATAAAAGTCAAGGGACTAATTCATCCCCTTTAGTTGATTCATCTGAAGATAGACAGGTTTTGTCCGGAAATGAAAAAGAAGCTCTTGTGCTTTGTTGACCATCATTTCTTGTTTTGACTAAATTAAAAGGAAGCGATCCTAGTTGTCTCCCACCAGCACAGAGCTCTCTCCTCGGTCCATCCAGCTCCCAGCTGGAGCAGGCTGTCCAAAGGACACAGTTCATTTATTCGAGTTCAGTTTATTAACCTCTGAATAAAAAGCATAATTTAGAGAGAGGTTTGTTCTCTAAACAATAACAGCAACAGGATTTTATGCATGGCATGTAAATTTGACTTAATTAAAGAAATTATTTTCCCATATAATTTAAAGGTGAGCAAACTGCATCACAGTGAGTGTCAACAACTTCCTGTGTGTGTGAGTGTTCTGATAAAGAAACACGCAGTCTCTGGTTTGCATGACCTTAGTGGAAGCAAAAATCTTTGTGAGGAGGCCTATTCGTTTTTGAAACATGTTCATGAAATACCCTGATGGCCAGTGACGTGCGGTGAGGTTTATGGCTGGTGAGGCACTGTGCAGTTTTTTTTCCCATATGTATAATAAAAAACAGAAAAAAAAATGTTCTCCACATTTTGGCTTCTGTCTGCCATAGCTTCTTCAGCGCTTTGGATACTTTGGATAGCGTTATTTTCTTCTTTTATAATACATGAACCCTACAGAGTAGTTTATTCGCCATTTGATTGGCAGCAGTTAACGGGTTGTGTTTAAAATCTCATATCAGCAATCTTTACACATACAAACTGTAGCACACAAAAAAGCACATTTAATTTGGAGAAAAAATTATTTTAGTCTTACTTTTACTTATAAATTAAATTAAACTATAACAAAATCTATTTTTATTTTACAGAAAAGAGCTGTGAGAATTATTACAAGAAAGCCTTAATGTCATCTATCTAATATATTATTTAAACAACTCAAAGTACTGACGTTTTATGATTTGGTGGACTATAATATTTTGTTAGTAATAGAACCCTCAAATGTTCAAATGTATTTTGTTAAGAGAGAAAGCTGCTACAGTCTAAAGGGAACTGACATTTTTGCAAAGCCAAGCTATAGAACTAGTTTGAAGGGACGGTTTATTTCAATACAGGGAGTTGAATTGTGGAATGGGAAATCATGTTAAAAATGTAAACTCTGTGCTGATGTTTAAAAATGATCAAAACTAAATTGTTAACAAAATACTAAAACTTTTAGTTAAGTGTTTAATGTTCTAGATATTTGTAGATTGTGAAAAGTTACTCTTTTTGCTCTGTTTGCGCTGTCACTTTTCCTCCTGCAGCGCGAGGCTGAAACAGAACCCTGAGCTCAGTAGCCCTGCCTCCAGAGGCTCGCCTGTGTATGTGTAACTGGACACCTTCACAGCCATTTTATGAGATCGTTCAGCGCACACACATACAGTTTTAGACAAAAACACGAGACATTATATTCACCAGCTAAACTATAGAAATGTAGTTTATATAGCAGAAGTATTTGGACATTTTAATAGCGACATAAAAGAGGCAGGAATTTTCCTGCCTTCCCAAATCGCTCACAGCTGCAGCACGTCAGCGAGTGATTGCGCAATCTGAAGTGAAGCAGCCGGTGCTTCTCTGCGCAGGTCTCTGCTGAGTATTTGAACGCTAAATAAGAAAAATCGGCTATTTTGAATAAAACTCAACTTAAAACTGGTTTAGTTTTTAGTAAAATAAGTTTATAGGACAAATCAAAGGATAAAGACAATAATTACATTTATTTTTTCAATTATTATTATTTTATTTCCATGATGACAGGGGAGGCGTGGCCTCACTTGCCGCCCCTGACCGCACGTCACTGCTGATGGCGCATGCTCGATAATCCAGGTAGAAAAATCTAAAAAAGCTAAGTCTGGTCCTCTGGACTTTCAAAAAAACAAAACAAAAAAGTAGAAAAGTTTCGTCTTTAGTCCGAAAGACGAAACGTTTCTACTTTTTGTTTTGTTTTTTGAATGTACAAAGGACCAGACTTAGCTTTTTTAGAGTGTTCATGAAATGTTACTGCGACACAGTGGACTTTTACTGGGAGATGTCCCTCAGTAGAATAAATCAAGTGTTGCTGATGTTTTAGTCGACAATCCCATTCACTACTGTGTAGTGAATTCCCATTCGGTACAGTATATTAGTACTTCTGGTTAAGATGGCGCCTGTGTACATGGCTTGCCGTTTGTCGCTATGTATTATTTTGTTTGTTTGTGCTGTTTGTGCTGAGTTTTACCACAAATGTCAACTCCTTAATGGTGCATGATCGCCAAACTTTGCTGAATATTGGACTTTCTGTGAGAAATCTGTATATTTGGGACTTTACCAGACATGAAAAGTTGCCTCTGCTGTTGTTGGGGATCCTAGTTCATCTGTGTTGCATTTGGACTCCACCTCTTTGGTAAAAGTGTACCCGTCGCAGCTGCAAATGCAGCAGTCAGCTGGTGGGACTAAAAGCTGCTCTGGGATGCTTTTCTCCAACTACTGTGAAAAAGTTTGGTTCGGTGCCTCGCCTCTCTCTTCTACTTCATGTGTTAGACCCCACAACGGCTGGCTGGTACCTGTTGGCAACGGACATGATGGAATGATCCAGCCACATGGTCTCTGCTTTCATTTGTCCCTAGACGCAGGGGGAATTTCCAAAATATGCGGCCTCTGTGTCGGGATCCGCAAACATCGGCTATGGTCACAGATCCGACCTATTCCAGCCAGGATCGGCCAGATCGCTGGCAAATAAAACTTTTATCATGAAGGATTTATTTTTATCTCAAGGATTGGACTTCTTATTCATAACAAAATCGTGGACAGGTGGACGAGGTGAGTCCAGCGTTTTGATGGAACCTTTACTGCAGGATTGCTGCTATTTTAATTCCCTGCAGATGTCGGGTCAAGGAGAAAGAATAGTGACTGTTTTTAAAAGTTGTTTTGACTGTAAACAGATTCATCCATCTTCATTCAGCAGCTTTGAGCATAGCCTGTTTGAACTCGGCTCCTTCCACATTGTGCTGTATATGATGGTCTATCTGTCTCTGAAGTACAGTAAGGATTTTATAAATGACTTTTCAAACAGTTTGGTTGAAATTATGCCAAAATATGACAGAGTTCTCATTGTTGAGGATTTTAACATTCATGTTTGTTGTCCTGATTTACCCATGGCTCAGTCCTTTTTTAACATCATTGAATCTTTTAATATTGTGCAGTCTGTGACTTGTCCTACACATGAACATGGACACACTCTGGGCCTGGTTTTATCTTATGGTTTATCTGTTTGTAATATAGTGAGTAGTGACCCTGTATTTTCAGACCACATGCCTGTTTTATTTGGGACTAACTTATCCTGCACAAAAGTTAAACCCTGCGCTGCAGCTCGGTTCTGTTGTGTTTTGAACTCTTCCATAGCTGATCACTTTTCATATCTGTTTTTAATCAGAACTATGTCCTCCCAGAGACTGTGTGCAACAACACAGAGGCCCAGCTTATAGTTTCACTCCACCTGGAGGAGTTGTCAGCAGTACAGCAGTGGACTGGTTTAGGTCCTACTTAGCCAAGCATACTTTCTGTGTCTGCCTTGGTGACCACGTGTCTTCCTCTGATCTTCTTTTGTGTGGGGTTGCGCAGGGCTCAGTTTTAGGCCTCCTTCTCTTCACACTGTACCTGCTCTCTCTTGGCTCTATTTTTAGGAAATATGGGATCTCCTTTCATTGTTATGTGGATGACACACAGATACATGTTTCACTAAAGAAAAACGACTCCAACTCTCTGGGCCCTCTGCTTTCATGTCTTGAGGACATTAAAGCCTGGATGGCTGTGAACTTCTTAAAGTTTAATGAGAAAAAGACTGAGGTGATGGTCTTTGGAAGCTCCAGTGAGACTTTCAATGTAGATAGATGTTGGTTCCTTGGTCCAGTATATCAGACCAACTGTTACAAACCTGGGGGTCAAAGTCGATGCTGGACTAACGTTAGAAAATCCCATCAGAGCAGTTGTTAAATCTAGTTTTTTTTTCCCCCATTTGAGGCAATTGGCTAATATCAAGCCGATTCTTTCTCAGCTGAATTTCAAAACAGTGATTAACGCCTTTGTGACCACTCGGCTGGATTACTGTAACACACTATATACAGGAATCAGCGACTTATGCATCTCTCAGCTTCAGAGGGTACAGAATGTTGCTGCAAGACTTTTAACTGGCACACGAAAGTTTGACCACATTTCTCCTGTTTTAGCCTCTCTGCACTGGTTACTTGCACATTTTAGGATTCATTAAAAAAATAATTTATAGCTCTAAATAGACTTGCCCCACCATATGTGGCGTGGCATGTGAAAAGTAGGAACAAGTCGCGCACACTCTAACTGAGAAAAAATCAATAAACCTTCAAGTTCTGAGAAATTAGTGAAAATCGTTTTTTTGCAAAATATACTAGTTGAAGTTGTGAAGAAACCATCCCATGCTTTAAAAAACACTTTAGAAGTGTTTAAACTGATAAACTTTGTGTTAGAAATCAGTTTGTTTTCAGAGTAAAAACAAGCCGCAGGAATTTGCGTACTAGGGGCGGGGACACTCACAGCTGATTAACATGTGGTTTGGCTGGTATCGGAGCTTTTGTTATTGGTTTCGGCCAATAATGTGCAGATTTGAAAGAAACACATGGCTACTTAACATCTATAGATTGCCCAGTGAAAAGAAAAGGCGTTTTGCAGGAATACTTTCAGTTTCTGATGGGGTGAAGACCTTTTTTTCTTTTCTTTTTTTAGAACACCAAACACCACACTAAATAATAGTTGGTGTTTTATTCAAGGATTGTAACGTAACATGGTGGATTTGGTCGGCTTTATTTTTCTTATTTAATAAGGAAAATAAAGCCGATCAAAGCTGTCAGAGCTGTCAGCTGTTTTTCCGACCGACCCGAGAAAAAAAAGAAGCTTTTACTGCGTTCGCAAGCAAATCAGTTTCCATCCATCCATCCATACATAATACATGCATCCATCCATCCATACATCCATCCATCCACTATCTTTTTTTCATTAGACAAAGCAGACACACATAATCACCGCGCCATGCGCTCCAGCCGTGGTCTGTGTCCAGTTGCGCATTGCACAATCACGCACGTTGGATTGGCTTAAGGTTTTGCAAATCGCAGCAAAGAAACTAAAATTTAAAACACGATAATGGTGCACCAATTATGCAGATTCAACTGGTCGTTTGAAAAGGTAAAATGTACAGTTAAGATCAAATGGATCAGCAGTTCACGCAGCTGTCAGTTGGCTGTCATCAGGAACAAAAAAGCTGAAGCGAGCAGCGTGCTTAATTAAAATAGCCTTGTTTTTCCAGATAATTTTGCTCGAAAATGTTTTTGTTTATCTTTATGTAAGATTATCTTTAGATTTTTTTAATGTTAATATATATTTGGTGAAACAAGAAATATTATCTTTCTTTCTTTGAAATACATTATTTAAATATCATGATGGATGGATGGATGGATGGAAACTGACCAGCCCACCAGTGTTAATTTTGACAGCTATTTTTAATTTAGTTTTAGTCTTAGTCATGTGACTAAAACATCATTTAGTTTTAGTCATTACTTAGTCATCAGAATTTTTTTTGTTTTAGTCTAATTTTAGTTGACAAATCAATGAAAACATTTAGTCGACTAAATCTACAGTCAATTAAGTCGACTAAGTTATACATAGTAAAAACTTTTCATCAATTCTCTGTAGTTACTAAAACAAAACAATGTTTTAACCATAATATTAATATGCAACATACAACAACAAATAAAACTTTTTTCAAACATTATTTGTCTAACCTTGCTTTTAACAGTAAAACTACAAGCAGTACTTGAATCCAGTGTTAATTTTGACAGCTATTTTTAATTTAGTTTTAGTCTTAGTCATGTGACTAAAACATCATTTAGTTTTAGTCATTACTTAGTCATCAGAATTTTTTTTGTTTTAGTCTAATTTTAGTCGACAAATCAATGAAAACATTTAGTCGACGAAAATAATTAGTCGACAAAATTAACACTGCAGCCCACAAAAGCTTAATAAAAAAGAAAGACCTATATGCAAAGATAAGGCTTTTCGGCCCTGATGACACAAAAGTCATGTCCAGCACCAAAACCTTGTGTGGCATCTCTAAAATAAGTCTGTGCAAGAGTTTGGTGTGTGTAAAGTCTTATTTTCTTTTGGTTTCCCCCTTTCTAACCTCATCAGATGCAACATAAGCATCTCCTGAGTTTACTCAGTTTCTGTATCCTCCTTAGATGTTACCCTTATTTTTTGGGGTGGGCTGTAACAATAACTCTGTGACACAACAATCAACATTATTAATGTGTAAAACATGTCACAATAACATAAAATACAATTGTTTTTTTCTTGTTTTTTTTCAAAAGATCAAAAGGAATTTTGCCAGCAAAGCTGAAGTTCTGCACACCTTCCTAGGCAGAATCTGTGTTGACAGTCAGTGCTGGGGGTTGGGGTTAAGGCAAATTAATGTAAATGAACAGCAATTGTTAACACCCCCAGGTAATGCTTCTGGAATGGGGACATTCTTCTAAAACTTTGAGGCCTGTTTTCTCCCTAATCTTATTTGCAGATTGCCAACATTGAAATGGCTGTATCTTCTTCATTTTTTTTGAGTGCCATGTGTTTGGCATCATCGGATAGATTAGAACCCACACTTTCAGATTCTGTAAATAACTCAAAATGACCTAGGGGAGACTTGTTCCTGGTTTTGCCATGGCCAGTCACATATATGCCCAAGTGCTACATCCATACACACCCTGTGATCCCTCCGGTCATGTGATCAGCTGCCCCTGAGTGTGCCGAAGACAACGCATAAGCTCAGAGGAGACCATGCTTTTGCTGTGGCAGCTCCTAAACTATGGAACAACCTTCCCTTGAACATCAAACACGCCTCTTCACTGTTTTTAAATCCCGTCTTAAAACCCATCTTTTCTCCCTAGCCTTTATAATAATAATAATAATAATAATAATAATTTTATTTAAAAGCGCCTTTCATGACACCCAAGGACACTTAACAAACCAACACAGTGAATACAGAGCAAACATTATCAGCGACAAATTGAAATATAAAATACATAAAGGATATAAAATGGAAGATAAAAATACATTTAGTAAAGTTAATGATAAGCTAGTCTAAAGAGATGTGTTTTCAGGGCAGTCTTGAACAGAGAAAGGGAGGTGGTGTTTCGAAGGTCGGGCGGTAGAGCGTTCCAGAGGTGAGGGGCAGAGCAGGTGAAGGCCCTGCTCCCCATGGTGGAGAGGCGGGCAGAGGGTACATGGAGTTGTAGTGAAGAGGAGGACCTGAGAGAGCGTGATGGGATGGAGATTTGTAGGAGGTCAGATAGATAAGGAGGGGCAAGGTTGTGGATAGCTTTGAACGTGAGGAGTAGAATTTTGAAGATGATGCGTGATTTAACCGGGAGCCAGTGGAGCTGCTGCAGGACAGGAGTGATGTGGTTATAGTAGGAGGTTTGAGTGATGACACGGGCAGCTGAGTTCTGGACCATCTGTAACTTGTGGAGAGATTTGTTGGGGAGGCCGTAGAGAAGGGAGTTGCAGTAGTCAATACGGGAAGTCACAAGACTGTGCACCAGGATGGCTGTGGAGCGGGGCGTGAGAGAAGGACGGAGACGGTTAATATTACGGAGGTGGAAATAGGCAGACCGAGTAATATTGTTGATGTGTGAAGTGAAGGAGAGAGTGGTGTCGAGGATGACACCGAGGCTCTTGACCTGAGGGGAGGGGGATAGCAGAGAGTTGTTAAGGGGGACGAGAAGATGTTCTGATTTTGAAATAGAGTTTTTGGTACCGACGAGAATGACTTCTGTTTTGTTGCTGTTTAGTTGAAGGAAATTGTTAGAAAACCAGTGATTTAGCTCGTTGAGACAGTCGGTGAGGATGGAGGGTGGGTGGGTGGAGTTTGGTTTTGATGACAAGTAGAGCTGCGTGTCATCAGCATAGCAGTGGAAATGGATGCCGTGTTTGCGGAAGATGTGGCCTAGAGGAAGGAGGTAAATGATGAAGAGGAGGGGTCCGAGGACAGAGCCTTGGGGGACACCCGTGGAGACAGGGGAAGACTGGGAACGGAAGGATTTAAGCTGAATGAATTGAGTGCGGTCAGAGAGATAGGACCCAGGTTTGAACCCCGGCCACGGCACACCATCTTGGGGTGTCTATGAGTGCACATCTATTTCCCCAGCTCCAATTTCGTCTGTCAAGTATGGGAACATACACAGATGACAAATGTGACAAATTATTATTATTATTATTATAGGAGGTGAACCAGTCTAACGGGGTACCTGAGATGCCAATGGAGGTTAGTCTGTTGAGGAGGATAGAATGACAGATGGTGACAGCCTTTGACACCATCTTTAATGTTTACTTAATTATTTTAATCATTCTTTATTATCTGACTGTATGATTGTTTTATTATGTACAGCACTTTGGTCCTGTGGGTGTTAAAAGTGCTCTATAAATAGTAGAGCTGGTATACCACACCATACCATTTTATTTGTACAGCAGTTAAAACAGCGACAAGGCCAACCAAAGCGCTGTACAAACAAACAGGCAACAGGTATGGCATAATGTATAATAAATTTATCTTTAACATCAGACACGTCACTTTTTAAAATTTGGATGGATCAGAATTTTTATATATGTAGCATTTTATCAAAAAAAGGCAACATTTTGAGTTCAGGTAACTTCCTTTATTGCTTGTTTAAATATGGACTCTTAGCTAAAGGTCTCTCTGATCAAATGAAAATCAGATGGGATCTGATCGGATCTTACATCTGTAAGAAAAACTTCAGTCACCAGAGGCCCCCCATCTCCCACCAGGGCCAACATATCCTATGGCTAGATTTTCTACAGCACAGATGTTGTTGGTCCACACACTGACTCATCAGAGCTTGTTTTGTGGCAAAATATGCTCATACTCCTCATTTAGGCTGTTGGTCATTATATACTGTATGTTATTAACAAGCAGCACAAAGGATGCCTGCTTTTTTATACGTTACGGTATAAAGGAAAAAAATGGTTTCAATGTCGGTCCAATTTTCTCACTGGGTGGAAGAAATAAGCCATCTAGGGCTTTGGTGGCTGATTGATGTACCTAATTACTGTTGTATGGTGCTGGAGCTGTGAGGTACAGAGAAATGAGACAAGCCACCTCCCCCTGCAGACACAGAAAGACATTAGCATTCATTCAGGATGTCATTCTGACCACCTGCTGAGCAAATGTCTAATATTCACTTTCATCTTCATGATAACTGAGGATTCCCTAATAAAGACTGCTTGGTGCAGCTGAATTTAGGTTTTGCATTGCTTCAAAGAGGGGAAGGGAGTGCTTATTTATATAATTATTTTTACAAACATCAGTTGTATCTTTAAGATTTGTTGACATTTTGTTTACCTTGAACGTGGACCCACATTTTAGAATTGCATTCAACATATCTGAAAAAGGACCACACATTTGGTATAGTTCAGGATAACATGAAGCTTTCCAACAAAGTTAAGTCAGGTCCCCTGGATGGTTTCTTTTTGTTGAAGTGTTTCATCTTTCATCCGAAAGACTCAATCAGTCTGAGGACCCATAACAAACTCAATCTTATAAATAGCACCATCACATAGTGGATCAACCAGTTATTATTATTATTATTATTGAGCATGAACTTGGATGTTTTGAACCACTTTGGCCATTGCTGCCTCTGACGAGTCGGAGGAGGAGAGGGCAGACTCCAGAAAGCATCTTAGCACCATCAAACCAGTTTACCCACTATGCGAAGGTGCTACTTATAAGACTGAGTTTGTTGCAGCTCCTCGGACCGATGAAGTCTTTTGGATGAAAGATGAAACGTTTCAACAAAAATAAACTGTGCAGCGGACCTGACTTAACTTTGTTAGATTTTTTTACCTGGATTACTGAACATGAACTTTTATTTTTTTATGCTTTATTTCTCACTTTACAATACATAATTATAGTGCACAAAGTACAGTACACGTGTTGTCATTTTTTATTACATTATTTATTTATTTAGGTTTGTAGATATTGAGCTATTCTAGTTTAAAGCCACGTCTCAGCTCTCCTTTTTTGCAGCAAATGCTTGATGAACAAAAGGTTGACTCCCATGCTTACATACGAGGGCGGCTGTGGCTGAGTGGTTAGAGTAGTCATCCTCTAATGCAAGAGTTGGAGGTTCGATTCCACCAGCAGTCACATGCTGAAGTGTCCCTGGGAAAGACATTGAACATTGCCTCTGATGTGTGTCCCATCAGTGTGTGAATGTGATAAAGCTCTGATTATTCTTGTATAGATCTACAAAGTAGTAGAGTGCTGTATGGATGGGTAAATTAGGGCACAGATTGTAGTGTAAAGAGCTTTGAGTGTCTTGATAAGATAGACAGGTGCTATATAATTACAGTCCATTTACATTTATTAGAGACTTTTCATGTAAGCCAAGACAAGAGAGCTGCATTTATTTGTAGAGCACATTTCAGCAACACGGCAACTCAAAGTGCTTTACATAATCAATTAAAACATTGTGACAAAGTGCAAAGGAATAATAAGAGCATATAGAAAGCTAGATATTAAAAATTAAAAACCTTCAAGGAAAGAACATTTAATAAAAGATAAAGGAATATAAAATGCAGCTTTAATAAAAAGCAGCAGCAAACAGGGCGGCCTTTCCCCTCGTTTCAAAGGAAGTCGCAGTCAGAGCTGTCCAGCAGTTTTCAAGGAGTTTGTTCCAGAAATGCGCTGCAACAACTCTGTGTGCAGCTTCTGGCTGTTTGGTGGTTTAAACCAGACATTTTGTAGCTCACAGTGCAGCAGAAGATCACAGATGTATTTTGGATGCAGGCCACACTAACTGGCAACAAGATTTCAGTCAATCTGAGCAACAGGAAGTCAATGCAAAGACCTCAGACTTGGACTTAGAACCATCGCTGACGACCACTGCACACTTCTGACTGTTTTAAATAAATGAAGTTGGAAAAAGCTCGTTTTTGCAGCACATAAGAAAAGGGTTATTATTAGGTGCCCATTCTTGTTCAAATATAATGACGATACCAAGTAAACCGTCACAGTTGCTATGATATTCTGTTACTCCAACGTCAAACACTTGATCTATTTTATTTTATGTTGTTTTCACTTCAAGGCTGTTAAATAATTCTAATTTTTATTTTGTCTTTTCCTGTCACAGAATTAATCCGCTGCAGCTCCTTCTTTCTTGTCCATAAACAGCAGATCCAAAATACTTTGTGACTTTGCTCAGTTGGTTGAAACACGTTTATTTCCCAGAGGAGCTGTTCTGATTAATTGTTACGCTTCTGGTTTCTTAATGATCCTTGGTGTAACGCTGGTGATGTTTCCTGTGTAAGCTCAGCTGCCACACACACAGAATTTTTGTCATGTTTTCACATCACATAACAAATCATCTGTCTAATTCAAAGCTAATTGTTGACATGATTTGGTTAATAGTTGTTAGAAGTAAAAGATGTTTAGCATAAAATGTCAAAAAGTTTTCATACTTTAAACAACAATGAAGAAATATTGAAAGCCTAGATTTTAGTGGTGGTGGTCAGGTGAAGCAGTGCCTCACTGTTACGATGAGAAATATATATATACTGTATA
>JBBPBX010055578.1:0-23059 GCA_038048925.1 Garcialebias charrua
GAGGCAAAAATCTTGCCTAAACATGTTGAGAGACGGTGAGAAGAAACAATCATCACGTGGTTCCCAGTCATGTGTGGTGTGTGCTCTAAGTGCTAGAGGACCTAGGGAACGCCATTGGGAGTCAGGTGGCTTTGCTAGTGAGATGTGAGGAAATGAGTCAGGTACTGTGAAGTAACTTGTCTGAGGTGTTGTTTTGTTGTTCAAATCTATCAGCACAAAACATGAGTCTTGTGTCCAACAGATAGATGTGGTGACAAGTTGTGTTGTCTGTGTTTGCAGAAATGAGTCCCCTAATGGGTCAGCTGGATCTGAAACGACATGAGCAGTGCAGTGTAGATGTGGTTCAGTCATGAAACAGACACTAGGTGGCAGCCTTTCTCTGGCCATTGAGAGCAGAGTGTCTCTCTGATGTGGATCAATTAACAACCACTGAAAAATGAACAATAATTCAGGTGTGAGAGAGACCAGAGCATCAGACTCTAATTGTTTAGACACAGTCAAACCATCAGGTGCACAGTTTATTGCCAATCTAAATTTCAGAATCAAATCTCTTGCTAATAAATTTATTGGGCAAGAGTCAGAAAGCAAAAACTGATGTTCATGTGTTTCATGATCAAAAGGATCGATGATCTTGAGCGGAACTGTGACCGCTTCAGGAACTGTCCGGCCAGATGCACCTGTGGAATGGACAATTTTGTTAGAAAGTGGAGCATTTGGAAGACATTTACGCATGATTAATGACTGTGTTGCTCCTGAATCTACAAGAAATTGTAATGAAATGTTTTCAACCACTGCAGTCATCATTGGTAGTTTCAGATAAGCAGCTTGAGTGTATTTGAAGTAAGTAGGAATAACTTCTCCTGTGTATGTATGTGTGTGTGTGTCATTTGTTTCAGAAACAGGTGTGTGTGTGCTGGTACTTGCGGTCTGAAATCCCTGGCTCCCACCATCTTTGGCTAGTCAGGTTGAGTAACCCCTCTGGCTTTGTCCACCCCTGTGTCCAGCTTCGTTTCTGCCTTGGGGCGGGCCTTGATGTTGGTTTTGTCTGGAGTTGAAGTCTTGGTTGCCGTTGGGCCCTTGGTTTGGATAGGGCCTGAACTGACCTCTGCCTCGGTTGCCATATCTGTTGCGACCTTGGTTTCGGCCTCTTTGTCCTTGTCGGTGTGGACAGCTGCGGACCCAGTGTTCCAGGCTTCCACAGTTGTAGCATGGTCTGGGTGGAGCAAAATCAGTTTTTTGAATTGCTGGAGGGTGATTTGCAGCTTGAGCCTGGTTCAGGGTCAGCTGAGTGGCTGCTTGGAGCAGAGTCAGTTGAGCGTCATCATGCTGCTTTTGTTTTTTCTTCTGAGTGGTGGTGACCTCTGTCACATGCAGGTCCCATGCGTGCTCAGCATGATTCAGGAGATCAGTCAGGCGTGGTCTCTTCTTCCAGCCTATGTAGGTGGTCTTGATTGATTTCTTTATTGATGGGAGAAAACCACTCATGACCGCCTGGCAGAAGATGGCTTCAAATGGTGAGGGGGCTGTGTCGCGTCTCCAGTTCCCCTCAGGCTCAAGGATGCCTGAGTGGGTTTTGAAGATGGGCAGGAGACGGTTCACGTAGTCTTGTGGAGTTTCATCAGGTTTCTGGGTTGTGCTCGCAATGTCTGCATAACAAGGAACAGCTGGGAACACCTCTTTCAGGCTTTTCCCAATTTCCTTCACATTTTTCAAATACTCCTTGTTGTTTGTTGCGTTGATGTCTGGACTGACGAGTTGAAAACCGTCTTCCTTTTCAAAAAGTTCAGGGTTAAGTTGGGAGACAAACCCAAGACCATATATTGCTGATAAAATGACTTTTATCTCATGGAGAGTTGGTTTTATCACTTTGACCAACATAAACAATGCCAGAGCTATCCCTTCTCCACCCTGGGCTCTATGAGGCAGGTGCTGCTTGGCCATGTCAATCAGCATGGCGTGTGGCCAAGGTCTATAAACCAACTGTGATTGTTCAGCCCCCCCCACCTCCATCATGGGTGCAGTGATGATGGTGGTTTTGTCTTTCTTTTTGTCTGCCATTTCTTGTTGAATTTTTTCAATTTCCCCTTGAATTTGCTTTGCTTTTTGCTCAAGCTGATTTTTGTCAGCTTGCAGTCTTGTGTTCATGGCTGGTGGTCCACCAGAATCTATTCCCTCATGTTCAGTGTCTGTTGAGATGTTAGTCAAATCAGAGAGTGAGGGTGAAGAGTCAGGTGTGTTGGCAGTACCTGATTCAGTTGACGTTCCTGGTTGCTCCTTTTTCTTGGAGCCTTGGAAGTCATCGTCCATGTCCATGTTCAGAAACCAGTCTGAAAATTGTCCAGCTCTCTGTAGCTCAGGGTATGGTGGTGGTTGTTGGGGTGAACTCAGATGTGCCAGTGACGGGTACAGGGCCATGGTGTGAGGTGGGAAGCCAGAAGTTCCAGCCGCAGATGGAGCAGAAGGAGAGAAAGAAACATTTAGTGGGTTATTAGTTTGTGTTTCTGTCCCTTTCTTATTTTTCTTTCCTAAATGTTTTGTCTCTTTTGGAGTCATCTGGTTTGTTTTCTTAATTTTCTGGGTCATCTGAAGGCTTTTTGATATTACTCTTTGACTTTGTAATTTGGATTCATTTTTCCACAGCTTAAAAGCTTGTTCATGATTGGTCACTGTTAACAATTCACCTTGTGGAATCTTTTTCTTGCTGCAAATTTTACGTTTTCGTTCTAACAATTGTTCTTCTAATTTTTGTATTTCCTGTGGATCAAACGATCCATTTCTTGGAAAATTGAATTTACAATGCCACTGTGGCACAAACCTTAGACACGAATCACCATGAAGTCTTCTCATTCGGTCAATTTCCGGCCCGCATGGTATATAAGCTTCACTTTTGCTGTTTTTTGTTCCCATATTATTTATTTTTATTTTTTATTATTTTTATTTTTTATTATTTTTATTTTTTATTATTTTTATTTTTTATTATTTTTATTTGATTTAAATGTCTGTTTTATTTACTTCTATTTGTTATCCGTATTTATTTAATATTTTAGTTAATTTTACCTGTTTTAAAAACAGGTTATTTGCCTAATTTAATTTTGAATGAGTTTATTGTTTAAAACCAGGCAGTCTCCCATCCAAGTACTAACCAGGCCCGACCCTGCTTAGCTTTTGAGATCAGACGAGATCGGGCGTGTTCAGGGTGGTATGTATAACCAGCTTATTCGTCTAATTATTTTATTTTATTTCAAAATGAGTGTAACTACACAGGTTTATCTATTTTTATTTGTTATTTTTCGCTTTTTATTTTATTTTATTTTTTATTGAGCGCTCCCCAAATCTATTTCTGCTGTGGCACGATTTGTGGCCGTCTTCAAAGTATTTCTACCTCATATAACAACCTACGTGCGGCACGATTTTAGGGCGGACCTTCCTGCGTTAAGAGTTTAACGCGAAAATTGTTCTTGCACTATCGAGTGCTCACAATTTTAACGTGTTCTTGCGTTCTTAAAAATAAACGCTCACAACGTTTTATGTTTTCTTGCGCTCACAACGATTCACGTGTTCTTACGTTAAAAAAAATAAACGTTCACAGCGCTTTTCGTGTTCTTGCGCTCAAACCTCCTACGGTCCTTGAACGCGTCTCGTAACCAGTTTTACTTCGGCTTAAATCTTTCAAACTTGAAAAAGAGATTTCTACGTTACCTCTTCAGCCTTCCTGTTGGTTCGTGGAATATTGTCGATGCTGGCTCTCCCGCTGTGAGGACCGAAACGTCCTTTTCGTCTCTGAAGTCTACTTGAGGAAGAGGAGCAGGTCGCTAGACCCGCGGTTCCGGAGTCCCGTCCGGTCGTCTCCAGCAGGTGGTCCAGTCACACGCAATATCCTGTCTCGTGACGCCAAATTGTGGAATAAACTTCTGAATAACAAGGCAAGGCTGTCCAAACGGAGTTCAAGTTTATAAGATTTAATGTATCTTGCAAGATAGAGAACAGAAATGGTACAGGCACGAAGCTGTCTGGCTCTGCTCTGCTCAGACAGTAACACAGCATGGATTAAAAAGGGGTTGGGGGTGGTACCATGGGTGGAACGGGAAATGTTTGTCTATCAACAGCTGGAAACTTCTGATAACACATGAGCACTTTAGCAAATGGAAAGTGAGCATTCAGCACTTCTTATATAATGCAACAGTGTTTTTAGATTAACACAAGCAGGTCACTGTTTATTCAGCAGATAAAATGAGGAACATGACGTTAAAACTTAAGGAACAGGTGGTTGGTTTCACACAGATGGTCACAAAATGTGGTTGGTTTCACACAGGCATTTTGGAGTGCATGATTCTGAACACATAAGTTTAATTATGAGTTTAATATCTGAGGGTGTATGATTTTACTTAACACGCGCAACACGTCCAGGCGGTCGCACAAGAATGGAACATTGAGAAAAAAATAACAACGCTCCGGACAGACAGTGAAATCCCCCTGCTTACAGAAGCTGAGCTTGGAAAGCTGAAGAAGTTGGAGGAGCTACTTGAGCCATACAGGTACGTTTTTATTTATTTTTCCTTGTAGTTAAGTTGATATTGGTTAAGTCAGTGGGTCAGTTAAGCTGTGTAAATAAACAAACCAAGTGTGTGTGTGTGTGTGTGTGTGTTTTTTTCTGCATATTTAAATTATAAAAATGTTTTGATTTGGTTGAATATAGTATTTTACAAGTCATGTATAAAACTCATTAACAATATTACCGGTACCCCCAAATATTCAATTAAAAGGTGTTTTAAAAAAAAGTCAATAATAAATTAAAAAAATAAAATATAATTCTTCTTTCTGCTCCCTTTTCATTCAGTGTTTTTCTTTTTGATGAATTTGCTTTTTTATTCTAAATGAATAAATGAATTAAATTTAAGCTGTGTAAATAAACAAACCAAGTGTGTGTGTGTGTGTGTTTTTCTGCATATTTAAATTATAAAAATGTTTTGATTTGGTTGAATATAGTATTTTACAAGTCATGTATAAAACTCATTAACAATATTACCGGTACCCCCAAATATTCAATTAAAAGGTGTTTTAAAAAAAAGTCAATAATAAATTAAAAAATAAAATATAATTCTTCTTTCTGCTCCCTTTTCATTCAGTGTTTTTCTTTTTGATGAATTTGCTTTTTTATTCTAAATGAATGAATAAATGAATTAAATTAAATAAAAGCTCTAATGAATTTTTTTTCAGTCAACCTTTACTTACACAGGTTAGTCTCAATGAGCCTCAAGGACTCATTTACAAGAGAGACCTGATTATTGTTTATTAATTTGTGTTTTCACAGGTATGTCACAGAAACTCTGGGTGGACAGAAGTACATCTCCTGTTCTGTGGTGCTGCCTGCCTTCTGCCACCTGTTCAGAGTCATGGAGCCTTCAGATGATGATACTGTCAACATACTGCGATTCAAGAAGGCCTTTTGTGAAGACCTGGCTCAACGAAAGAAGAACTCCAATCTCACTTGGCTCAAGAATGATACTGCACTTGATCCCAGGTTCAAGGACTTAAAATGCCTGCCTAAATCTGAGAGAGGCGAAGTGTGGAGTTCTTTAAACAAGTTGCTCAAAGAGGGTAGAAATGCCCAGATCCAAGGTGCTCAAACAGCAGGGGAAGCACCACTAAAGAAGAAGATGTCCATTTTCTTGCTTGCATCATCTGATTCAGACACAGATGATGAGGCAGCCTCTATTCAGTCCACACGGGAACGCTACAAATCAGAAACCAAAACTGACGTGGATGAGTGCCCACTGCAGTGGTGGTCAAAAAGAAGGGACTCATACCCTGGACTAGCACAAATTGCCCGCAAGTAATGTAGAGACTGGTTTGCCTTTGTAGCTGGCTAAATGAAGAGGAGTAGATCTGATACATCTGGTTTAAAACAAAGCAGAACGGTTCTGTAAGGTTCTAAATTTCAGTTCACACTAATTCATAGAGTGCTGCATTTTCTTTACAAAATTATTTCAGTTTTTAAACACTGTGTGAAAGTAAAAACAAAACAAGAAAGGTTATGACTTAACTGATAATGAATCCATCTTTAGTATAAGTTGCCTTAAAGTGTTTAATGGCGATTAATTCTAAACCAGATTTGCGATTAATCAGTTAATTTTTATTAATCGATCAACAGCCCTATTTTTTAGTTGATGTTTTTCTTGGTTCGTATTAGGGTTGGGCCATATCATATCGTTCACGATAATACCGGTAAAAAAAAGCTTGCCCGGGCAAAAAAGTTACATCATGATATGCTAATTTCATGACGTAATATGTCGGGGCGCCCCGCCCCCTTAACATCCGAGCGCTTCAAAAGACTAAACCGAGCTGCACACCTCCCCTCCACCTGTCGGTACTGGTGTAACGCTAGCTAAAATGCTAAAAACAAACAACTTCCGTCTCAGCTGTCTCTCCCCCTGCTATAAACTGCACAGGTACAGAGAGCTCGTCCCCCCAGCCCCGCGCTGCTCGGCGTGTGCGGGTTTCGTCTCCCTTGCTCTAAACTGTCTGTACACACGCGGCTCAGCTGTCTCACACAGTCTGCTCAACAGATCTTAAGCTTCATTTTTACAGTATTTAGTTGTTTTAGGAAACTACACACGCACTTTAGCTTTTGTGGTGGATTTTGTTGATCTATATTTTGTGCAGACTTTTTCAATCTAAATAATAGATCATTTTTATACTTGGAGACTGAATACTTTACTAAATAAAGTAATTTCAGTAAAATTACCCCGTGTTGTTTTTTTAAATTTTATATAATACTGCAAAACAACATGTAAAGTTAATTTTGTTAAATAAATAAATTTGATTTTTTTTGTTATATCACAAAATTTATCGTTATCGTGATAATGCTTTGAAATATCACGATATAATTTTTGAGCCATATCGCCCACCCCTAGTTCATATCTTAGATGTTACGGTATTACAGGGTACTGTTCTTCTTTTACACTTTATTGTTGGATGTAACTGGGATCCTGTGTACAGACGGTAATCTCTTTTCATCACATTTACCACATGTGGTGCGAATGACAATAAAGATTCTCTGACTCTGAAATGGAGTGTGGCAAAATGGAAGACTGTTCTGTGGTCAGATGAGTCATGATTTGAAGTTCTTTATGGAACACTGGAACGCCATGTCATCCAGACCAGAGAGGACAAGGATAGCCCAAGTAGTTATCAACGCTCCGCTCAGAATCCTGCATCACTGATGGTATGGGGTTGCATGAGTTCTTGTGGTATGGGCAGCTTGCATGTCTGGAAAGGCACCATTAATGCAGAGAACTATGTTCAGGCTCTAGAACAACATATGCTCCATCTAGACGTCATCTCTTTCAGGGAAGACCCTGCATTTTTCAACAAGATAATGCCAGACCACATTCTGCAGCAATCACAACATCATGGCTACGTAGGAGAAGGATCCGGGTACTGAAATGTCCAGCCTGCAGTCCAGATCTTTCACCTATAGAGAACATTTGGTGCATCATAAAGAGGAAGGTGCGACAAAGAAGGCCCAAGACGATTGAACAGTTAGAGGCCTGTATTAGACATGAATGGGAGAGCATTCCTATTTCTAAACTTGAGAAACTGGTCTCCTCTGTCCCCAGACGTCTGTTGAGTGTTGTAAGAAGAAGGGGGGATGCCACACAGTGGTAAAAATGGACTTGTCCCAACTTTTTTGGGATTTGTTGACGCCATGAAATTTTGAAACAACATATTTTTCCCTTAAAATGATACATTCTCTCAGTTTAAACTTTTGATCTGTGATTTGTGTTCTATTCTGAATAAAATATTAGATGTTGGCACCTCCACATCATTGCATTCAGTTTTTATTCACAATTTGTTTAGTGTCCCAACTTTTTTGGAATCCGGTTTGTACTATATATAAATAAAGACTGATGAAATGAGATTTGCACATGTAACTTGCAGTTTATTATTAATGCATGCCACACAAAGCATAAGTGGACATTAACTTCTAAATGACACCATTGTGACAAGACAATACTTACAATGAGAATTCAGTGTCACACAGTTCACAATTACAATATCTAAAAAAAAAAAAGGTTATATGTTATGGAAACTGTTATTTGATAGAAGCTACATGTGCATTTTATTTTCAAATCTACAACTGAAGCTACAAACTCTGAAATGCTCTGTGTCACTGTGTGAGATTTTGTTGATTTTCATTTCAAATTGATATGTTTTTTTTAGAATGATGTAAAGAATTTCTTTCATCTAGACACTTATTTACAAAATTCTGTATACCCAAGATCCATACATCATTCTTCTGATGACTTAACATTTATGCACTTGTTTCTGACAATCTAAAATAATTAGTCAGTGTGCAATTTGTCCCTTTCTTGTTTGACAAATTAATTGTTAATTTGTAAGATGATACTGTAACTGTTGACAGTTGGAAGAAAGTTTGGGGGACTAAATATTTTTAAGTTTAGAAATCAAGTCTTTTTCTAAACAGCTTTAGTGTTTGACTTTGTCCACACTCATAACACACACAATGAAGTACAAAAAAAAAAATCTGATGGGGGGGGGGGGGCAATCAGATGGCTGGGGGGGCGCTGGCCCCCCCTGGCCCCCCCTCTAGCTCCGCCACTGCATCTCAGCCCTCTGAGGAAGTAGAGTCTCTGATGACCTTTCTTGATCAGGCTGGTGGTGTTGTTGCTCCAGCTGAGGTTATCATTCATGTGCACACCCAAGTACTTGTAGCTGGAGACCACTTCCTGCATATCCTCTATGTTCAGGGGAGGGGGTGGGGGTGGTAGATGTGTTTATTCCTTTTGAAGTCCACAACCATCTCAGTCGTCTTATTCACATTGATGAAATATATTTTTGTTATTACTTTCCGGAAAGAAATAAAATATTGAGATATATCGTATATCATCATTCATCTTAAAAATTAATATACAGTTCACATTAAAAATACTGGAAATTATTTATTTTTTTTCTGTAGTTTTTCCACAAGAATATTGTGTTAATTCTCTGGTCTGTACTTCTGAAATAAATATAAAAATGGATAGTGTATTCTTCTTGTGGAAAAACTACCAAGAAAATTTATATTGTCTGAAAAATTTCACCCGTGAAGAAAAACCTTCTCATTTTACCGTAGGTTGTTTCCACAGAATTAACATGTTTGAATACAGTAACATAAATGTACCTTTTTTTTAAATTTAAATCTAGTTTATCAATGCTTGATTTGTAAACCAAACGATAGAGGAACACAAATAGCAAGGGGGGGGTTCCTCCCCCAGAAATGTTTGAATAAAGTAGATGCCATTTCCTGCATTCTGGTGAATTTTAATGGGTTGTTAAAAATCTATGTTTACCTAAAGCCCCAGGTTCCTCCTCGGGCTGTTCGTGGCGGCTGCCTGTGGGCTCCTGCCCGGGTACGACAGCCACTCTCACCTGCTCCAGTATCTCCAATGCCACTGCCTTCATGTGCTTCAATTCTTGGTTGTTTAGTTGTACAATGAGAAAATGTTTATTCATTTTTTCTGAAAGTAAATTGACCTAAAACTTTTGATTGTTGTACACGATGATTGATTGTTTTGCACCTGTTAAGTCTTCTTCTGAGATTCCAACAGGAAGGAGGTTGTCTTGAAACACAGCAGTGAAGGCTACCTATGGGTCGGATCTGGTTGTCAGGACATAGACTGAGGAAGTCCTCTGGATGGGGGATGAAACGTTTCTCACTTTAAAAAAACAACTGGTCCAGATGATACCATTTAACCTTTTTTGTTAACTACCTGGATAATTGAGCCTACAAACCTTATTATTTTATTTTTTAATTTATTATTATTATTATATATTTTTTAAGGACTGTCTTTACGACATTTTGATTGCTGCTATTTTGACAAACTGGCACTGTTGTTTTCATATGCGAATACCCATCAAACATTTCTCTCGTATTTTTAATACATTTAAAATAATATAAATTAAATTTAAAGTCATCCCTAAAATCTTGCATGACTCTAAATTTTCTGCTAGACTGAGGTTTTAGCTTTTGGCCCTGAGCATCTTGGAGATAAATGTTTCAGTCTTTCGCCCTCCTTGGGTGTCTGACCTCCAGCTCTAATGTTAAAAGTCTTGGTGTTAGTTTTGGAGGATTTCTCGTTCTGGTTTGGGAACACCAGGAGAAAGGCTTGAGAGTGTCACTGGGGAGGGATGTCTGACTTGTTGCATCTACCACCTGACCACAGATAAATGAAAATATAAATGGATGGAGTTACACATCTTTTAGAGATTTTTAGAGAACAGACTTTTTTTCTTCAATATTTCCAACTTGCTATCTAGAAATTAATTTGATTGCTTAGAACAGTGTTTTTCAACCTTTTTTGAGCCAAGGCACAGTGTTTTCATTGAAAAAAATCCCGAGGCACACCACCAACCAAAATTGTAAACATAGATACACTGTATCCGCCTATATTAAATATATAGTCATTCTTATCAAAGTGTCTTGAATAGGAATGAAATAAACACAAAAATGTATTTTTATATTTCTTATTGCACTTAACATGTCTTCAAAAATACACCCGAACAGTACCACAACAGTGTGGTCTTAAATTTAAAGAAGATGTAGAAGGGTGGGGGGGGGGCTTTTTTGATAATTTCCAAGGCACACCTGACGATCACTCGCGACATACTGGTGTGCCTAGGCACTGTGGTTGAAAAACACTGGCTTAGAATACACCATGATGATAACGTTTTTGAAAGGCATACAAATATTTGTGTAACATAATTTGCAATGTTTTTTGTTTAAACAGGTTCGAACCAGGGTTATGATAACTACAGGAATCAAGGCTATGGGAATTACAGCAGTTACGGTAATCAAGGATATGGGGGCTATGGCGGCTATGATTACTCCGGTTACAACAATTATTATGGATATCCAGACTACAGTGGTAAGCATCTGTTAAGCATGCTGATTTTATTTATATACCACGTGTTTACTTTTAAAACCAAAATGTCATTTTCTGCCGCTCTAGCTGATGAGTCTGGGGGCTATGGCAAATTGCCAAGGCGTGGTGGTCACAACAGCTACAAGCCATATTAAAGGAGCTGACCCTCAACTTGAAGTAGGTAGGTACCAACAAAACCATACCTCTCACTCAAACTTTAAGTAGTTAAGCCAACGTTGGTGTTTTATAATTTTCTTGTTTAATATCTTCATGTAAATTTCTTTTTCTCAGCACCCTCGTGTGCTTTACAGTACCGTAATAGTAAAGTAAATGTTTTGCCCTTTTGGCAATTATATTTAACAGCTGGCCCTCTGCTACTTTTTTTTCCCCCACTTTCTTTTGTCTTTTTTAAGTGTAAAGTGTAAAGTTAACAGGTAAACTTCTGCTACTACAGTAAATGGATGCCAAAGTTAAGGATGTGCAGAGAAAACAGAAAAGGAAGTGTGTTGTCCTAACTCTGACATACCTTGTTTGTACCTGCCAGCGGAGCTTCCTTGCAGGCCATGAGCTGACTCCCAGATACCGTACTCTCAGGGCCCGCTCAATGCGGACCGGGTACGAGAAGCGTACGCTCTCGAATGCTTCCATTTGGGATGGTCTTACAACATCCTGTATCTGCATTTCTAGACTAAACACTATGGGACACATGCAGCTTTGTCATCTTTTTACATTTTTTAAGTTCTTTGCAACTGTTATGTAATAAATTATAATACCGTATACACATGTAATTGTTTTTTTTTTTACAGGCCCTTACTCCCCCACAATTAATGATTATAAATATGAAAAAATAACTATTTGCTTTTCAAAGGGTACATACAGCTTTCTCTGGCGTTTCCAGTTTCTAATGTTAATGTATTCATTCCTAATCTTACTTAAAATGCTTGTTTCTTTGTTTAGCTAGTAGTCCATGAGCTTAAACCTGGTTCGTATTGGACTCTACTGTGTTGGGGGATGAAGTGCTTTAATTTGTGTAATTGTATTCTTTTTTTTTGTATTACTGACAGCAATGGAAAAGACTCCTCTTTTGTTAAATTTCCTATAACATATTTTTCTTCTTAAAATCATTGATTTAAAAAAATTAATCTCCCCAGACGTCAAGAAATTTGCATGTTCTTAAATGTGTATTTTTGATCAATATGTAAAGTTTGTTTTTCCATTTAGTACTTTTGCCTTCTTCAGTTTATCACACTTCAGGATCCCTAGTTTAATGCTCTTACTTTTTATTAAAATGTAAACTGTTAAATAAAATGTAAACTGTTAAAATAATTGCTGTCACTTGTTTTTTTTCTGCCTTTATTACATTGAAACTTAAAACACTGGGGATTAGTGTTTTTGTAGTTTGACATTTTGTTGTTCTCCTATAGCTGACTTGTATTTGTTTGTTCTCCGTAGGTTTCAGAGTGATCAGATTTGCTGTTCGTTGGTGGAGCTTTGGGCAAAGAGATGATCAGCAAAGATCACAGATAGTTTTAAGAATGCAAAAAACACAGACAGTACATTTTCTGTGTATTTACCCAAGTATTTGTGTTTTGTATTGTTTAGATTAGCATTTCCATATTATTATTTTTTTACTTCTCAAATACTGCTAGTGAATTGTTTCATAAACTGACCTGTAATATTGGTTAAACAAATCACTGGTGTGTTCAGTGCTGTGGCAGCCATAATACCAGACACATTTAAGCCTTTTATTATGCTCATCAGTCATATACATGTTTTACTACAGTCAAACATACATTATATGTACATGGTGTACTTGATAGTGAAAAAGTATGGAATAAAATAAAACATTTGTGGATTTGTGTTTCATTAAAAGTGGTTTTACATACATTTGGAGTGTTGCATCGTCAAACCTAAATTCTGCTTCCTAAATTTTATCTAGGCATCAGACGCCACAGAAAGACCTCGTTGTTAATCATTTACCCTTTAAACATTGTGCACACTCTGCTCTCAAAATATCAATCATCACTTCATGTGTGTTTTATATAACACCCGTGGCAGCGAGGATGATGAGTATCAGAACAATCAGCACCACCACACCGATGATGATCATCATTTTAACATTCTTCCACCAGTATTTTCGGGCAACTCGTGTAGATGTTCTTTGAAAGGAGTTCGCCTAAGATCGGAAAAAACAGATCAGTCAAATGATTATGAAGCATCAATAAAAACAGCTAGATGCTGACATTCAAAAGGCCCTGGACTCTTGTTCTGTTTAGACACTTAATATTGTTTGGCAGCTCCATTTTTAAATATCTATTGAGCCAAAATGTATTTCAAATTGTAAAAAGCTTTAAATGCTGTACCCTTAGGGTTTTAGTTGTGTACTGTTTTAAACAAATGGGCCAACTTGGGCTTTTGTTTGTTGGAAAATTGGGATTTTTTTGTGCCATTTAATAATACACATTCTTATTGGTACCACTTTACAATAAGGCTTTCCTTATACATGTGCTGGTCATAAAATTAAGAGTACTGTATAATGAAAAAGTTGATTTATTTCAGTAATTCCATTCAAAAAGTGAAACTTATATTAATTCATTACACACAGACTGATATACGTACCGGTATTTCAAATGTTTATTTTAATGTTAATGATTATAACTGACAACTAATGAAAACCCAAAATTTACTATCTCAGAAAATTAGAATATTTCTTAAGACCAATTAAAGTTTTTTTTTTTTGTTAACGTTGACCAACTGAAAAGTATGAGCATGTACAGCATCAATACTTAGTTGAGGCTCCTTTTGCCTGGATTACTGCAGCAATGCAGCGTGGCATGGAATCCATCAGGTGTTGTGAGAGCCCAGGTTGCTCTGATAGTGGCCTTCAGCTCTTCTGAATTGTTGGGTCTGGTGTATCACATCTTTCTCTTCACAATAAACCATAGATTTTGTTTGGGGTTAAGGTCAGGTGAGTTTGCTGGCCAATTAAGAACAGGGATACCATTGTCCTTAAACCAGGTACTGGTAGCTTTGGCACTGTGTGCAGGTGCCAAGTCCTGTTGGAAAACGAAATTGCATCTCCATAAAGTTGGTCAGCAGCATGAAGTGCTCTAAAACTTAAAGACCGTGTAAAGTGAATTTCAACATTTTCTTCAATAAACATTATAAATGTCGTAATTGTAATCTTGTAAATGAGTAAAAAGTCTCAAAATTGTAGCTCAATTAATTTTGGAGTTATAGATCAAACTGTGTATAAACATATTTCTCTTTCAGGATTTTTTAGGCGTGGTTTAAATGTGACCGCGTTTCGTCACGCGGTCACAAGCCCCACCCCCTGCAGCTCCAGCCGTATAAATGCGTTCTTCGGTGGAGCCGTTCACTCGCTACCGACCGTCTCCCTCCAGTACTCTAAAACCCAGGCGTGCTGCTGGAGCGGCCACCTGCACCTCCGTGCACCTCCCCCCCGCGCGTTTTTAATCAGTCAGATTTATATGGGTGATTAATAACACATTTATGCCATGTGACAAACTAAAAACACAAATTTAATTTCACTTTACACGGTCTTTAACTACACAACTATATTTTTACTGTTCTATCAGCGAAAAAATTCCTGTGAATTTATGTTTTCTAATTTTATGTTCGAGTAGGACCTACGCTAAATCAACGACGTCATATCGTCGGTCAGTGTGCATTCGCGCATACGGCTGGCCGAGGGCCGACAGAGCTTCCAGAACCGTCATGGGGAAATGTGTTTTCAGACCTCTGGTGAGAGGACGCCAGATTCAGAGACTGGCTTCAGCCAACAGCCGAGAGACTTATTGTCACGTCTGTAAAAAGAAACAGGAAGGAGGTACGCGGCTCGTTTCTCCGAAATTGAACAAGAAAAGCACCTAAACAATTATTTGTTAAATCAAAAGGGCGTTCAATACAAAATCAACTGGACTTTATTTGTAACGGAAGACGTTACGCTTCTCATCCGAGAATTATTTGTTAGCTTGAAATTATAGCAAAGGTGTGTCTCTGTCTAACGTTTTCTTAATAAATGTACTTTAATGGTCAAATTAGCTTTATTTTAAAAAATAGTTTAGCTGCCTTGATGTTCCGTGAGCGCGCAGAGGATGAGAACCAGGAAAGAGGAACGCAGCTTGTTTCTCCAAAATTTAACAAGAAAAGCACCTAAACAATTATTTGTTAGCTCTAAATTATAGCAGAGGTGTGTCTCAGTCTATCATTTGCTTAATAAATTCACTTTAATGGTCAAATTTGCCGGGGTGTTGCAGCTGTTTTGACAGTTCCAAGCAGAGAGCAGAATGAAGGTGGGGAGAGTACGGCAGGCCGGTTGAGTCATTAATAGCTAGTGAAGATTCTCAGTCATCCTGGACATGGTAAACTCTAAAAAGTGCAAGGAAAAAAACAAAGTATAGTATAATAAATAAAGTCCAGTTGTTTTTTGTCTTGAACCTTTTTGAATTTGTCATTACACTGAACAGCCAGCCTCTTTAGCTATGACCTTTTGTGTCTCGCCCTCCTTGTGCAAGGTGTCAATGGTCGTCTTTTGGAAATCTGTCAAATCGGCAGTCTTTCCCATGATTGTGTAGCCTATATAAATAGACTGAAAGACCATATAAAGGCCTGGCCTTTGCAGGTGTTTTGAGTTAGTCAGCTGATTAGAATGTGGCACCAGGTGTCTTCAGTATTTAACCTTTTTCACTATTCTAATTTTCTGAGATACTGAATTTGGGGTTTTCATTAGTTGTCAGTTAATCATCAACATTAAAATAAATAAACATTTGAAATATGTCAGTCTGTGCGTAATGAATGAATATAAAATAAAAGTTTAACTTTTTGAATGGAATTATGAATTAAATCAACTCATGATGTTCTAATTTTATGACCAGCACCTGTACATTTCATCTAGAGTTGTTATATTACAAGATTTCAGATTAAGTTACCTTATAAGCACAATAAGCATTTGTAAACTTATTTTTAGGATATAATATTAGTTGTAGATATAATGCAGTGATAAAGTGGTGTAGTGGTAATGGCAGTCGTCCCCCGATTGGAAGGTTGGAGGTTCGAATCCCGCTTCCCCCCACCATGTGTCGTTGTGTCCCTGGGCAAGACACTTAACCCCGAGTTGCTCCCGGTAGGTCTGGATGGCGCCTTGCATGGCAGACTACCGCTACCGGTGTATGAATGTGTGTATGAATGGGTGGATGGCTGGTGCTGTAAAGCGCTTTGGGGCTCCTCATAGGGGGCTGGAAAGTGCTATATAAATAAGCTCCTTTTACAATTTTTTATAATGATATTGAAAGTAGATCCACACCAGCTCTGTGCTTCTCACCATGGGCAACTCCACTAAAGTCCAGCCCCTTTCAAGGAGATTGGTTCCAGAGCCCATGCTGTGCATCAAGGTAATTCTCGGTACCTCTCAACTTTATGCACAAGCTCAGTCTCCTTCCCCACCAGAGAGGTCACATTCCATGTCCCAAGAGCCAGCTTTGGTAAGCCAGGGTCAGAGTGCCAAGGACCCTTCAGCCACTGCCCATGGAGTCATGCACCTGACTCGTATGGCCCCTCCTGCAGGCGGTGGGCCCACAGGAAGGGAAACCCATGTTACTCGTTCGGGTTGAGCCTGATCTGTCCCCATTGGTAGAGACCTGGTCACCAGGCACTTGCCAACGAGCCACAGACCTGGCTCCAGGGTGGGGCCCCAGTAACCCACGTTCAGGCAAGGGACAATGAGCTTCTTGGTTGTTGTTTTTTACAGTGCCTGAAAGCCTTTTGACTCGCTCTTTGTCTGGCTTGTCACCTAGGAACAATCTGCCTTGGGAGATCCTACCAGGTGCCCCCAACAGCATAGCTCCCAGGATCATTCAGAAGCACAAACTCCACCAGGATAAGGTGGCAATTCAAGGAGGAGCAGCCTTGGAGCATGTCACGTCCTAATTTCATGCACTGGGCAGTTATTATCAGAGCTCTATTATTTTTGGTTAAGAAAGGATACTCTTGCTCCCAATTGGGT
The DNA here is from genome assembly GCA_038048925.1 of Garcialebias charrua. Taxonomy (NCBI): domain Eukaryota; kingdom Metazoa; phylum Chordata; class Actinopteri; order Cyprinodontiformes; family Rivulidae; genus Garcialebias; species Garcialebias charrua. The sequence goes on from JBBPBX010055578.1 coordinate 16,951, forward strand.
GGCTTTGGAGAAGGCCTCAATTAGATCCAGTCCCCCCTCTGCATTACTTGCTCTCAGTTGCTTTTTAAACAGCCAATTTCAATTGTGATCTGGACAGTCTAGATGTGGAACCAGTTCATGAGGGCATTTAACTCTAAAGGTCCCGGCAGAGCTCTGCGTAAGGCAGTACGCCGCTGTATGCCGTACGTACGCAGAGGCACAAGCGTAGCCCCGCAGGGCACGAACGCGCAAAGCTCAAATTTTACGACCGCGTACGCGAGGCGCGTTGTCTCACAATAAACTGCCCGGCGCCGGACTGTTTTGTATGTGACACAAATGTATTAAATTCCCCTTCTTCATCCCTGATCTGGACTTTTCTTTTGTTTTTTTTTTGCCAAAAGTCAAGTGATCGCTTCCTCTTCCTTCCTCATGTAGTGGACCTACCCAGGGTCAAATTAAGGTTTTTGAACTGTCCAGTGATGACCTTTACTGACCTCTCAGTAAAGCAAGACATTTACTACAAAATTATTCATTTAGCTATAATCTGATAACATAGTCACCAATAAGAGACTATTTCTATCTTTGATTTTAGGCTGATGTGATCAAATGAATAATTTTATTTGTAAGAGCATCAGTACATTTTAATGTCAGATAAATCAAATACTCTGCTTAATTCAAAATGTTGTACATGGAGGATTTCTCCTCTCCTCTCGAACTTGCATGTGAAGATAAAAGGAACACTTTATCTCATTCATTTTAGCTTGAGCTCAGGACAATCTAGACATCCAGAGACTTTTGTTTTTGTCCTATTTAATAATCAAGCTATTATCATTAATAGGTCCCATATGTAATGCTTAATGACGTTGTTTTAATCAAACCAACAGTATTTTGTTAAAGTGTTAAAGCAAAGGAATCAGTTTTATGATAAAATGCTGACATCTGAAACTAACACTTTATCTTTCTGACAAACTAATCTTTTGACCCCCTTTCAACATGTTGATGTCATCCTCACATCAACTTATGATGCCATTCGGCCAATCAGAAAGAACACATTTTCTGGGTCACGTCTCAGTTAAAACCTTCACATTTTACTTTCTCTTAGAAGTCTGCTGGAGTAAGCCTCAAACCATGGTCTTCTCCAAAGAACTGATGATCGTCTAGTCACACGCTAAGGACACGTCATTCAGTTAAAGACTTATAACATGCCAAGTTATAAGCCATCTTCAACAGCTGAAAAGCTCTCTTTTATTGACATTCCTTTAAGGAACGTCTTATCTTGAACAACAGCACCAGGAGCTGCCGTTACTTCGGTTCGAGTCAAGGCGCACGTCTGGAGACGCTGAGAATGGTAAACGAACTGACCAAACTGGACCGAGGGAGACTGACCATCTTCACGAGGTAACAAGTCGTCAAATGCTTTGCCAAGGGTACCAACGTGTAGCTTTAATCGGCCGGAGAACTGCCATGTTTCTGGTTAAACACATCAAGATAACTCCCTAAAACTCTTAACTTTTCTTCCTCCATAAATCTTTCCTATTTCTTTTCCCTCTCAACCTAAGCTGGAAACTATTTTAAGTTTAAAGAGCCCACAGTCTAAATATGTTAACATCCAATATTTATGTCTGTTGTGTTGAATTTAAGTTTGCTGACGTTTAATTTGAAAGAAAGTGAAATCATGTCAATCAAGTGTAATGGTGTTAATTTAGTTGATTTATTTTAAATAAATGATAGTGTCTCTTTGACATATCAAACTAAGTTAACGTCTTTGTCACTTAATGGCTTTGTGTATTTATCCATCATAAAGATCACAGAAATATTGGGTAAACTGAAAAAGAACAGAATCCGTGAATTTACTATTCAATCTGAATAAGTAGATTAATTAAGATAAAAAGGAGATCAGTATTAATATTGACCTCCTCATAATTCTTACATCTGGTGGCTCGTACCGGTTCTGAAAGTTTATTGATATATCTGTGATCTCTCATGAACTTGAAACGTTATGTTGGCATGATTATTCCAATTTTTGGACTCTGAAGGTGATAATTTTTGGCTGAGGTGTTCAAGACAGGCAGATTCTGCATGTTTTTATCATTTGAAGCTGAGAGATTGTTATTGTTCAACTCCTTAACACGCTGTTGGAAGCTTTTAGGTGAGGTTTTTGTAAGCCCGTGGTCTGTGTTCTGGTCCTGTTCGGTCCAGTTCACACAGACTCCTGTACAAAGCTTTGTTTGACCGCCGAGTCAAAAGCCTGAAAGCTACTTTAACATCTACAAGATTGCTGTGTGTGGTATTTTTGCAAGTTAGCGCAGGTCGAAAAAGCATATTACTGTAGAACGTGTCGGCTGGGTTCTGTCAGACCCGTTTCCTGCTCCATTGAAAAGTGGACCGGAACCGACCTTGAAGTGGCTCCGAGCGAGTCCGTGTTTGTTCTGCAGCTGAAGTGCTGGGTTACTGAATGTAGCTAAGTCGTGCCTGTTTTAATTGTGATTGCCACGTTTCAGAATTTTGGGAAGTTAACTTATAGCGTTTGAGTTGTTTAAGAGTCTGGAGTTGCGTGCTAGGCTAACGTTACATGGACGTGTCCTACACGTTGTTTATGAGCTGTGATTGGATGAACGAGAGCTGTGAGCTGTCAATCACTCTTGTGGCGAACGCTGATTCGCTGTTGTGTGCTGTCAATCACTCTTGTGGCGAACGCTGATTCGCTGTTGTGAGCTGTCAATCACGTCGCACGCCGTTGCGACCAGCCCACTTTGTCGTCATTTCCGGCGCTACATTGGTCGAAGGTGAGAAACTACATTCGCCATTAATGCTTGGAGATTGAACTACATATGCTGTGATTGATTTGTTGACGTCACGTATGTTGTAGCGAGCTCCGCCTCGCTCACGTAAGAAGCTGGTGACGCGCTACGCACGCTGCGTTGGCCCGCCCATTCTTGTCGTCATTTCCTGATGCACATTGAGTGACAATCAGACGCAGTTCACACACACACACGCTGACAGAACAAACTGAGTTTCACTGAGAGTTTAAACATTCTTTAAAGCCATCTGAACTGTCTAACAACATAGATTTGTCTCTGAGAAGTACGCGGTTCGAGCGTTTATCACTGATACACTAGAAACTAACTCTGACAAGGTTGTTTTTAGTTTAAATACTGATTAAAAAAAAAATCAGTTTCCTCGTGATTAAAATTAAGACTCGAAGCTGTTGGTTAGAGGACGTTGACAGATGAGTTTTCTTAAAAAACATCATAAAAAGTCAGCATTTTATGGTGAGTTACCAGCTTTTTAATTTTGTTCTGTACACAAACAATAGCTCCTGTTTATTTTAAATAAAATATTTAGAATAACAGAGGTACGGACAAACATTTTTGCTTATTTTAAATACAAAGAATTTAAAATAACAAACAAAAGTACAGTTTTCACTCCAGATAACTAAAAGAATTTTTTACTTTCTCTTCCTTTCTCTGACACATCATCTTCCACAGTTGTCCTGTGCACATTTAAACTTTCCTGTTTATTTCAAATAGTGAAAAGTTTAGAATAACGAATACAGAACATCTTTTATTTTGATTTTCACTGAAAATCCAGATAAAAGATGGCAGGCACAGAGGGTAAGACCCCTAACACCACTGATACAGGGCAGCCTGTGCCACCTCAAGGCCACGACCCGACCAAAGCAGATTGGATCGAATGTGCCTTATTTTCACTCACAGGGCCCATCACAAACTACCATGAAGAGACACAGTTGATGGAGGAAGCAGATGTGGACAGTGCATTAAAAACTGTAACAGCTGGAACCACAACGGCTGAAAAGAAAGCAGACAGAGATAAACGTTTAGCTAAATTAAGCCTTCTGTTAAAGGCCAAGCTAGACTTTGAAACTGCTGTACGCCGGGCTGTCTCTACATCATGTTTAACAGCACAAATGGAGGTTGCCGCTTTACAGCAGGAGGTAAAGAGTTTAACACAGTCGAGTATTGGCAGCGCTGAACAAACGCGTAGTCTCTACGAAGAATGCAGAGTGTTAAAAAGGGATTTTGACCAATCACAAGATGATTTGGAAAAATGTGTGGTGGAGAAGGATACGTATTACCATCAATACAAGTCGCTTCAGGCGGATTGTGGGGAGGCACGAGACGCGCTGGAAAAATGCACGGACACCCTGGAATCATTATCACTACGGTACACAAGGCTGCAAGAAGATTATAGAAAATCACAAGAACAGCACATGATGTTACAACGTGAAAATGATGGGTTAAAAGTCCAACTGAATAGTTGTCAAATAGAGCGTGCATCAGCAATGAACAAACTCTTTGAAGAAGAGAGAAAATGTTTGGGTCTCATGAGTAAACACCTTGAGAACTCACCGCCTCCGCTGCCCCCTCCCATACCTGATGACCTACTCCCTCCTCCACCGCCCCCGCCCATGCCAGATGCACTACTCCCTCCAACACCACCGCGCCGTCCCTTGGGGCCTCTAAAACCGACAATCCCACCGGATGCGCCGGTGGGTGGATCTGATAATAACCCACAAATACCTCTATCAATGGCTGAACTACGGAATATGGCGAAAAGCATTCAAACCTTCGCCCCTGGCCCAATGGGCTCACACGAAACCAAGATCTATCTCGAGGACCTTGATTTCCAGCTTCAACGTTTCCCAGAAGCTACAGATGATGATAGAATCTGTCTGTTAAGGTTAACATCGGACAGGACGGTGCATGCTTTTATGAAGCGTCAACGAGAAGCAGTGATGAAAGACTACAGTCTTCTCTGTGCTGCGCTGATAAAGGAGTTTTCTCCTTGCACGGGGCCCGATGGCATCATAACAGCAGCTAACGTCAAGCAAGGTAGGAATGAACACCCAAGGTCATATTATGACCGAATATTCCGTGCCTATTTCGGGGACAGATGCGAACCTGAAATGGAGGAGGAGGTAGGGTTTAAGTATATTTTCAGCCAAAACCTCTGCCCTGACATAAGAGAGAAAGTACATGTCAGCGCAAACTATAAACGGAGGTCCATCGAAGACATAAGAGAGTGCGCGATAGATGTTTTTACAGGTCGCTCACCAAACAAGACACCCTTTGAAGTGTGTCCTGGTGAAAAGGTCAAATACCAATCGCTAGACCTTGAAGGAGCAAGAGCGCCAGCTCACTCTTTTAAGGAAGCCGAGAATAAGCAATATTTCCAACCTGACAGACCGCAAAATGAAGGTGTCCGCTGGAACAAAGACCAAAAGGGGTCCAGAGACCCTAAGTGGTACAGGCCGCATCAAGAGGAAGAACCCCATCATCAAAAAAGGGGGGCTTTCCAAAAGAAAAAGAAATATGGGTCCCAAGGTGACTCATATGGAAGAGGGCGGTCCCAGAGGGGACCCCCGAGCAATGCGCCAGATCCTGCACCTCAAACTGAACAGTCTGGGGCGAGGAAAAACCCACAGAAGTTCCAGAAAAAAGGCCCTAAACCTCTGTCTTCAGAAGAGATGGAGAACATACGTCGGTTGTTAGAAAGTTTGAAAAAAACAAACAAGGAAAACAAACCTGGTGTGATGTGTAGCACTATCATTGATAGTGACTCAGAACACACTAATAACAGCAATGCCACGATTGCTGACAGTCACCAAGATACTGATGGTCAGGATGCTGACAATCAGGGTATAGACGGTCAACAAGATGTTGACTGTAACCATGACATCATTGTTACAGAGTCCGAGAGCCCCTCATCAGAAAAAGGGGGGGAAAGCGCACTCACCAAAGACAATGACTCGTCGCAGACCGATCACTCAGACCCATGTGTGACTGCACTACCAGTACAGGTGAATGAAATTCACACAGACAATGGTAGACGTAACACACGTCGGAAAAAACCTGGTAGGTTCCTGTGTAACATTATCAGGAAGGGGCCCGCTAAGAAGGCTTACCTGTCAATCACTTTAGAAGGGGTCCTCACAGAAGAGGCCCTCCTGGATGGTGGGGCTGACATAACCATTATGTCTCCCACACTGTTGAAGGAGCTAAGGATAGCCGCTAGCGGGGTTGACAGGGAAATACCCCTCAAAGAATGTGCTGTAGTACTACAGGGACTCTCAGAGACGAGTACAACCCTTACAGCTATAGCCATGGTT
>JBBPBX010055579.1:0-10562 GCA_038048925.1 Garcialebias charrua
TATTTGGACTGATGCAATTTATAGGACGGTGCAACGTTTACGGCAGAAAATACGGTAATGTTTCTCTCATGTGCTGGTTGCACAATCCTGGCTTCATTTGTCTTAACCCATGTTGTCACAGGTCATTCCTGGCTCGATTGATATATTTTTCTGACCAGGTGGAGGTAAATTAAATCTCATCTCAGTGAACTTGTTGCCAAACTATTTGGGGAAAAGCTTTTTGAAACATCACACAGAAAACAGCAGTGTCCTCCATCACTGTCATAGCAGCACAGTACTTGACAGTTTTGAGTGAAAACAAATAGGCACCAATCAAAATTGTAATATTTAGGCATTTTTCACTTTGTTGGAAAACTCTGTTTTTCAAAACAAATATTCCTAACCTTTATAAAAGTGGATTTTCTCAGGAAAATTAAATAAATCAAATAAAATATAATTTAGTAATGAGTTTTTTTTAAACCAAACTTAACTAATGTAATAATTAGAATGAGCTCAACAACAAAAATACTTTAACGTTCCTAATTGTTCTAATATATGAAAAATGGCTAGCTGTGTAAATATAATCAGTGCTCTAAAAAGCACCACAGATTTCCTTTTGTATGTGTGATGCATCTTGGGAACTGTTAATTACACTTGAAGGGGTCCCTGAGCATCAGGGCTGGGAGCCCTGAGAGGCCAGTGGTGAGGCTGGTGGGACAGAAAATACAGATTACTTTGGTCTCGGGGCACCAATAGATGGTCAGCTGAAACAGCAGGGGCCCCTTTCTTTTATTCATTCTCCCAGTGGATCTCCCTACAGGTTTGAGACATGAGGCCTGCTCACACTAGGCCAGCTCTGCATTATAAAGCTCTTGTTTTTTTGGGTTAATGTTTATTTTTTTAATCCATTTTTCTGTTTGAGGAGAAAACGTACACTTTTAAGTGCACTGGTAGTTTGCCATTGAACGTTGGGATTTGTTTTTGCCAAATTGGACAATATAAACAATGATAATCGAGGGGAAAAAATGTGAGCATGCTGTAACATACTGCTGTATCTCTGTAATGAGCATGTGTGTGCACTGTGTTTTTGTACAGGGGTGATAATCCTGTCCCCGTCTGCAGAGCCCCAGTGAAACCCTACTAAGCCACTTCATTCACTTTGATCCAGTTTTGGGGACCAGTTTAATTGCCCATAATGCTGTTGATCAATGATTTCCTTTCAGTGCTGATGTAATTAGTGGTTTTTAAGCTACTTTTGTAGTCCTGTTTGACAGTATTTTAGAGGGAATGGCATTTTATATGAGAGGAGCTTTAAAGAAAGATCAATATTTGTGTGTGTGTGTGTGGGGGGGGGGGGTAGTGTACGGTACACGAGCAGTTTGAAAAACAGAAATTTCTTTCATTAACATTTACTCAGCATTTTTTCTAAAACTGCAACACTTGAGGCTGTTTGGCAAACTACGAAAATTAACAGTCCCAACAATTAAAGCCTTACCCTTAACACTTCCATCTCATATGCATAATTCATCAAATTAATTATAGATATGGTATTACCCAATTAAGAAACAGTTGTTTTATTAATTCATGTGATTAAGTGGTTTAAGCTTGAACAGGGTGTCCTGATTACACATCTTAAACTAATGAATACAGGCTATCATTACTGTCGCCTCTGATCCTCAAGTGTTCTTTGACTTCAACTTTAATCCGGTGACCACAACACGAACCTGGGAACAAGTGATCAGAGTTACTGCAAAGCCACATTTTACTCATGTCTTTATCTAGTTTGGCATACATACAGAAAGCAGTAATAATGATATGTGTGGGTGTTGGTTTGTGGTTTACAATGTATTCTCAGACATCTGATTATGAACATTAGGAAGTTTACGGTGCCTATAAACAGCATTTACCCTCTTAAATGTTTTGTGCTTTTATTTCTGTCATTTATCAATCATAGTCAATAAAAATGATCCTAGGAGCTATGCTGTCAGGGGCTTCATGCCCCTAGCAGGGTCACCCAAGGCAGACAGGTCCTAGGTGAGGGACCAGACAAAGTGCAGCCCAAAGACCCCTTATGATGAGTAAAATAAATGGACAAAATGTTCCCTCGCCCGGACGCGGGTCACCGGGGCCCCACTCTGGAGCCAGGCCCGGAGGTGGGGCACGTTGGCGAGCGCCTGGTGGCCGGGCTTTCACCCATGGAGCTCGGCCGGGCACAGCCCGAAGAGGAGACGTGGGTCCCCCTTCCCATGGGCTCACCACCTATGGGAGGGGCCAAAGGGGTCGGGTGCAATGTGGGATGGGTGGTGGCCGAGGGCGGGGACCCTGGCGGTCTGATCCTCGGCTACAGAAGCTGGCCATTGGGACATGGAATGTCACCTCTCTGGTGGGGAAGGAGCCTGAGCTAGTGTGTGAGGTTGAGAGGTTCCGGCTAGAAATAGTCGGACTCACCTCAACACATGGCTCTGGCTCTGGAACCAGTTTCCTTGAGAGGGGTTGGACACTCTTCCACTCTGGAGTTGCCCCTGGTGAGAGGCGCCGAGCAGGAGTGGGCATACTGGTTGCCCCCCATCTTGGTGCCTGTACGTTGGGGTTCACCCCGGTGAACGAGAGGGTAGCCTCCCTTCGCCTACGTGTGGGGGGACGGGCTCTGACTGTTGTTTGTGCCTATGCGCCAAACGGCAGCGCAGATTACCCACCCTTTTTGGAGTCCTTGGAGGGGGTATTGGAGAGTGCGCCTCCTGGGGACTCCCTTGTTCTACTGGGGGACTTCAACGCTCACGTGGGCAATGACAGTGAGACCTGGAGGGGTGTGGTTGGGAGGAACGGCCCCCCTGATCTGAACCCGAGTGGTGTTCTGTTGTTGGACTTCTGTGCTCGTCATGGATTGTCCATAACGAACACCATGTTCAGGCATAAGGGTGTACATATGTGCTCTTGGCACCAGGACACCCTAGGTCGCAGTTCGATGATCGACTTTGTTGTCGTCTCATCTGATCTGCGGCCGCATGTCCTGGACACTCGGGTGAAGAGAGGGGCGGAGCTGTCAACTGACCACTACCTGGTGGTGAGTTGGCTCCGATGGTGGGGGAGGATGCCGGTCAGACCTGGCAGACCCAAACGTATTGTGAGGGTCTGCTGGGAACGTCTGGCAGAGTCTCCCGTAAGACGGAGCTTTAACTCCCACCTCCGGGAGAGCTTTGAACACGTTCCGAGGGAGGCGGGGGACATTGAGTCCGAGTGGGCCATGTTCCGCGCCTCTATTGTCGAGGCAGCTTATCAGAGTTGTGGCCGCAAGGTTGTTGGTGCCTGTCGTGGTGGCAACCCTCGAACCCGGTGGTGGACACCGGCGGTGAGGGATGCTGTCAAGCTGAAGAAGGAGTCCTATTGGGCCTTTTTGGCCTGTGGGACCCCGGAAGCAGCAGATAGGTACCGACAGTCCAAGCGGCATGCGGCTCGGGTGGTTGCTGAGGCAAAAACTCGGGCGTGGGAGGAGTTCGGAGAGGCCATGGAGAATGACTTCCGTACGGCTTCGAGGCGATTCTGGTCCACCATCCGGCGTCTCAGGGGGGGAAAGCGGTACGCGACCAACACCATTTATGGTGGGGATGGCGTGCTGTTGACCTCAACTCGGGATGTTGTGAGTCGGTGGGCGGAGTACTTCGAAGACCTCCTCAATCCTACTGGCACGTCTTCCACTGAGGAAGCGGAGCCTGGGGACTTTGGGTCGGGCTCTCCAATCTCTGGTGCTGAGGTCGCCGAGGTGGTTAAAAAGCTCCGCGGTGGCAGGGCTCCGGGGGTGGATGAGATTCGTCCTGAGTTCCTTAGGGCTCTGGATGTTGTGGGGTTGTGTTGGCTTACGCGACTCTGCAATATCGCGTGGACATCGGGGGCAGTTCCCTTGGATTGGCAGACTGGGGTGGTGGTTCCCCTATTCAAAAAGGGGGACCGTAGGGTGTGTTCCAACTATAGGGGGATCACACTCTTAAGCCTCCCTGGTAAGGTCTATTCAGGGGTTCTGGAGAGGAGGGTCCGTCGGATAGTCGAACCTCGGATTCAGGAGGAGCAGTGTGGTTTTCGTCCTGGTCGTGGAACACTGGACCAGCTCTACACCCTCAGCAGGTCCTGGAGGGTGCGTGGGAGTTTGCCCAACCAGTTTACATGTGCTTTGTGGACTTGGAAAAGGCATTTGACCGCGTCCCTCGGGGGGTTCTGTGGGGGGTACTCCGGGAGTATGGGGTACCAGGCCCATTGATATGGGCTGTTAGGTCCCTGTACGACCGGTGTCAGAGCTTGGTCCGCATTGCCGGCAGTAAGTCAGGCTCGTTTCCAGTGAGAGTTGGACTCCGCCAAGGTTGCCCTTTGTCACCGATTCTGTTCATAACTTTTATGGACAGAATTTCTAGGCGCAGCCAAGGTGTTGAGAGGATCCGTTTTGGTGGCCTTAGAATCGCTTCTCTGTTTTTTGCAGATGATGTGGTCCTATTGGCTTCATCAGATCGTGATCTACAGCTTTCGCTGGAGCGGTTTGCAGCCGAGTGTGATGCGGCCGGGATGAGGATCAGTTCCTCCAAATCCGAGGCCATGGTCTTGAGCCGGAAAAGGGTAGCGTGCCCTCTCCGGGTCGGGGAGGAGGTCCTTACCCAAGTGGAGGAGTTTAAGTATCTCGGGATCTTGTTCACGAATGAGGGAAAACTGGAGCGTGAGATCGATAGGCGGATAGGTGCAGCGTCCGCAGTGAAGCGGGCGCTGTACCGGTCTGTCGTGGTGAAGAGAGAGCTGAGTCGAAAGGCAAAGCTCTCAATTTACCGATCGATCTACGTTCCCACCCTCATCTATGGTCATGAGCTTTGGGTTGTGACCGAAAGAACGAGATCTCGGATACAAGCGGCTGAAATGAGTTTTCTCCGCAGGGTGTCTGGACTCTCCCTTAGAGATAGGGTGAGAAGCTCAGTCATCCGGGAGGGACTCGGAGTAGAGCCGCTGCTTCTCCACATCGAGAGGAGCCAGTTGAGGTGGCTCGGGCATCTGGTTAGGATGCCTCCTGGACGCCTCCCTGGTGAGGTGTTCCGGGCATGTCCCACCGGGAGGAGACCCAGAGGAAGACCCAGGACACGCTGGAGGGACTATGTTTCTCGGCTGGCCTGGGAACGCCTTGGGATTCCCCCAGAGGAGCTGCTCCAAGTGGCTGGGGAGAGGGAAGTCTGGGCCTCCCTACTTAGGCTGCTACCCCCGCGACCCGACCCCGGATAAGCGGACGAAAATGGATGGATGGATGGATGGAGTCAATAAAAATTTGACTGTTTCAGAAAAGTTAACAAATAAGCTTTAGTGCCAAAGTGAAATCAAATTTCTAGAGTAATACCAAATAAATAAAAATGTGTTATGGAAAATATGTGCATATATGTACTAAACAGTGATGGTTTAATGACGTTAGGGGTGTAACGGTACGCTAAAATCACATTTCGGTTCGGTTAAATTACAAGGAGGGTTCGGTTCGGTTAATTTTCGGTACAAAAAAATAAAGACAAAATAAAGACTTATAAAATGTTTATTTTGAAAATGTGTCAAGTAAACAATATGTTTGTATAAAAATAAATAAAAGCAACCCATTTGGATGATATTTTAAATAAACGGCATTCTTTACAATAAATAAACTATACTAACAATAATAAAAATCTTAATAAATACAATAACAGTCAGAACCAGAACAATAAGCAGCAACAGACTGTTTACAATCTAACTAATCAAGTTTAAAGTTTTTGTCCAAAAAGACCAACTTGTCCACATTTTCTGCCAAAAGCACAGAACTAGTTGCAGTGAAAATCTCCAGCAGTGGAGAAAATCATCTCAATAACAACAGTAGCAGCAGTGTGGCTGTATTAGTCCTCATTACTCACAACCTCTTCTTGGACCTGCTCCTCCAGGTGGGACAGGTCCCTGGAAAAGTTCAGAGTTCAGTCATCACACACTTAGCTGCAGGTGATCTGGTGGATTTCCCTGAAGAGGAAGAAATCAGCTACTACATCTGTCCCAGGCTGGAAATAAAACGCAAAGAGGTTAAAAAAAAAAGACTTAATAAGATTATAATTTTAAATTAAAAAAAGTTAATTAGATAATAATAATAATAATAATAAAACAACAATACCTCTTCTTGAACGGTTGAGGTGGTTAAATCTCTCGGCCATCATCAGGGCTTTAATCTGGTCCAGGGCTTGTTGACAATATCAGTTTTAACTTTTTCATAATGTGCTAAACTTTTTGACTGAAGTGTTGACGTGATGGATGTCGTAGTGGGGCTCAACAATTTAAAAGCCGGCACATCAACAACATTCGGCCGTGGATCCAGATCTTAAAAAACTCTTAGTTTGTGTTATTGATCTGGACTGATCTGAATTACTTGATAAAGGTTGTTTAAATGCAGCTGCTGTTATCGGTGTTTGCAACAAGCTACTGTACTTTTCTTGCTTGTAGAAGAGACGTTCACATTCGGATGACGTCGTTTCAAGTCTGTTAACAAGTTAGACGTGTTGCTGCAGCAGATCCAATCTCCGTGAAACAACATCCACACACAGCTTTGGGTTTGCGCTCATCTTTTAACAAGAAAGCCATAACGTTCTCAAACATCAGACCGGCCGCAACGAGAAGCTACACTGCTAATGCTACACGCGCTGCAAGATAATAGCGCCGTGCTGAAACTCGCCTAGGAATTTTAGTTCCGTGGTGCATATATTCTCCCGTTAATAACGTTTATTAAGTGAATAAATAACTGAAACGGTACGCATGTGGACCGAACCGAACGTGCCTTACCGAAACGGTTTGGTACACCTACCCTATTCACCGGAGGAAAATACGCTCCGGTGTTTAATACGCTTTGTCCAATTATTAACAATAAACAAGAAAAAAACGTAAACAATACGCCTCGGTGTTTAATACGCGTCATCACCACGCGACGCGTCAGCGCCTCATTTGCCCTAATCAAGATGGCGGCGACAGAAGCAAGCGAGTACGAAGATCTTCACAAGGAAACACGGTAAAACAATTATTTCTTTGCGAGAAAAAATATATTTCTTAGCTGACTTCATAGCAGACGTGCTTCTGAGCTTAACGAAATGTTCAAATCAGCTGGATTTTTAAAAAAAAGTTCGCCGAATTTTAGGCAGGCGCCAGGCGGGTCAAACCGGACGCTTTCTTTCTTTAAATTTAGCTAAATAAACGCTTAAAAAATATATTTCTTAGCTGACTTAATAGTAGACGTACTCCTGAGTTTAACAAAATGTTCAAATCAGCTGGATAAAAAAAAAAGTTCGCCGATTTTTATGCAGGCGCCAGGCGGGTCAAACCGGACGCTTTGTTTCTTTAAATTTAGCTAAATAAACGCTTAAAAATATATTTCTTACCTCACTATAGCAGACGGGCTCCTGAGCTGAACCAAATGTGAAATCAGCTGGATTTAAAAATCTGCGGTGTGGTTTATGAGTGGTATCTTGCAAACAAAAACAGCTACCGGTACATCCACAGCAAGGAGCGGGCAGCGACAGTCATCAGTCCGACCAAAGGAGGCTTTTTTCGGACACATGCAAGTAGAAACTTCTGGAAGTGGCCCCTCTTCCTCTTCGCTCTCTGAGTCCTCTGCTGGCTGCTGCCTACAGCGCCCGTATAGCGGCCGAAACTGGTACTGCACCATTTTTGCCAAAAATGAAAAACGAAGAATCAGAGCGAAAAATGGGTCTAAAAATATGGGAAAAAATCCATAAATACTGTAATACTCTTCGGTGTTTAATACGCTGGACATTCAAATGAGCAAAAATACAGCGTATAATACAACGGTTTTTACAGTACATGTACCTTTACATCCCTAAATGATGTACCGTACACTAAAACTATTATTTATGCTTGTTTCTTAAAGTTTTGGTCCAGGTTGAATTATAGATCTACCTCCAACTTGAGATGAGTACCAGAACTTCTGTTGTTTAGTGTGCAGGGTCAACCTCCTAACCACTGTGCAACAAAGTTAGACCATTGGAAAAATAATTAACCCTGGTTGTATCTCTTGTGCATAGCATACACAGGCTTAAATGGTTTTAGCAAACTTGATTGTGTAAGTCAACTAAAACGATCAATTTGAAACATTGAGACAGTGTATTCAACTTGTGTTTAAGAAATGTTAAACCTAACTACCGGTAGTTAAAAAGAAAATACGTCTCGTGTTATGTATGTATGAGATTAAAAAGGAACAAACTGATCCCCACATCAAAGAAAATCTTTGTTGAATGATTTATTCTTTGGGTACACCCTTCTTCTGACAACCAAAGAAGGATGGTGTGCCCAAAACGTCATATGAAAACATAAAACTGAGTTTTGTTTAGTTTGCAGATTGATTTGTTCTTTTTCTGTTTGCAGTTTTTTGGTCAAGTGCCTGTTCCAGTAGGTTCTTGGATGCACGTCTGTTTTTTTTTTTCTTTTATGTTAATGGGAGATCAGGCTAATGGCTTTCAGTTTTACCAGTGGAAAGACATTTCTAATTTTACATTTGACACGGTACATCACTAAAGTCAACTCTGACTGAGGCTTCTACTCAGTACTTTCACATTTAATCAGTTAAATTTGGGGTTTACAGATAATCCAGATGAAATACAAACTGTCCCTCACATGTTCTTTGGTGATGTCCTCAAACTGAATGTATTTTGCAACAAAGGATTTAAATCCTAAAGATAATACCTTATTTTTTGGACTATAAGGCACACTTAAAATCTGTGAATTTTCTCAAAAGTTGACAGTGAGCCTTATAATCCCATGTGCCTTATGTATTACAGGTAATTCTGGTTGTGCTTACTGACCTCGAACCGTTATAATCCAATGCGCCTTATGTATGAAAACAGACCCGTTCATTGATATTGTGCCTTATAGTCTGAAAGTACGGTAAGTTGTGTATCAAACTAAAGTAGCACACTGTCCTTACATTTTGGTGCAAAAGCTGCAGCCTGGCTGAAATTTCTTCCACAAAATAGCATTGTCAATGATGTTGTTTCTTCATTGACAAATGGATTGAAATTCTTCTTTTTTATTTGAATTCACTTCTGCATGCAATTCAACATAGAGGTTTAAAGTTGGTATTACCAGGTAGATATTTATATTTGTGACCCATACAACAGATTGGAAGAAACATTTCTGTCACCTTTTTATTGTGACCCCAAGTTTATGACTGGCCAGTAGCAGTCTCTCTCATTTACTGTACAGTACTTAGCTTTCCTGTAAACTAAAGTCACCCTGTGGGATGAACACATTTGTGTGGTGAGCTACAACCTGAAATTACAACCAGACTTTTTGCCAAGTTCGACTAAGTTGTCATTACTGGAAAAGCCTCAGAGTTTTTCACTCTTTTGAAGTGTGTCAGTACTTAGATGGCCATGCCCTTTAACCTTGTTCGGCTCTTTAGCGCGCTCTCTCTCTCTCTGTGTATGTGTGTGTGTGTGGATTGCACTGTTTCTATTTGGCTGGCCAATCTTTAAAGTTGCTCACTGGTCTGTTTGCAGCCAGGGGGCGAGGCATGGCATTGAGGACTTTCAAATAGAACCAAACTAAGCCTATATACAAACAAAACCCAGGGAATTAGGGGAACTAAGCTGGCCTGTTCACAGTAACTCCCTGGCCAACTCCGAGCCACAGAAGAGGAGCGAATGAAGCAGAAAAAAGGAGACAGTGGCAGTGCAAGGCTCTCAGTTCTCATGAATGGTCTGTTCTTTTAATTGTGCTAAACAAAGCGTCAGGGGCTAAGTAATGGGGTTTTAAAGCGATGCACATTTGGGTGGATTGTGTAACGCCCTGTGTGGGTGTGAGGCAGAGAGACACCAAGGGCGAGTGGGCGGTATTGTGTGGCAAGAACAAAAAGTAGAAGTTGGCAAACGGAGGCACTCATCGAAAACCCTGGATCCAAACTGGCCAGCTAATTACTGACATGCATTGTTGAGAAGGAGAAAACGCAACAACAATGGGGTAAAGATTTGTTTTATACCTCATCCTCCTCACCGGCAAATGCAGAAGTAAATCCTGTAAATTGAGCAGAGAGCAGTAAATTAACCAAACTGCAAGTCAGATCCACCCTCCTCACCACTAAGTCTTTCACAGCAATTGCTGAAGGTTCACTCAAGGTATAGTGGATTTTGTGACGTGACAGTCGTGAAGTAGTGCCTATGCTGTTGCTGAGACTTTTGATGGAAAACAAAAAGACAAGTGGAAAAAAAATCAAACAAATCCTGATGTGAACTTCAACAACAAGCAGAAAATCTGAAATAGTAGCAGATGATGTGCTGGCACAGCTGGATGCAGCTGTTCAGAGTCATCGATGAGTCACATGTTAGCTCGATGATGATGCTCAGCTTCCTACATTAGAATGAATCTGTCTCCAACCGAGATTTAATTTACTGGCAGAAAAATCCCATGTCCATTTTCCTCATTAGGACAAGTAAAATAAATAATAATCAAAAGAGAATAGGTGTTGAATGCTCTGTTTTCAGATTTTTAGGAGCCAAGATGGTGTAGTGGCAGGGCTTTCGACTTGGGACCCGAAGGACGCGGGTTCGCGC
>JBBPBX010055579.1:10851-23058 GCA_038048925.1 Garcialebias charrua
GCCTTGCATTTATTTGCCTGTGACTACTTTTAATTATGGAGCTAGTTGTTTACTATAAAGAGCAGTTTACCTGTGAAAATGTGAATACAGATAAGCAAGACCATAAGACAAAAGTTGGACTGTCGTTCGGACCTTTTACAAGGAGAAAATGTAACTGGACCTCAGTGAGTTTTAATTGAATACCCCTATGGCATGGTGTTGCCCTCAGGCAACAAACCACTATTTTGCCCCCCACCCTACACCATACCCTAAAAAAAATTCAAGTAAAAAAAAAAAAGTCATTTTAAAAGTCTGAGGACAAGTCTGTGACCAATAAAATTTGACATTGGAGAGCATGTGACCTTTTATCTTGGGGGTGGAACCATGCATTCTCTTTGGCACCATAGGCACTACTAGCAGAATGTGAGATAAATGTCACTTTTAGCATGTTTAAATTGAAATTACTTTGTACAAAAAAAATCTGTGATGTACATGAATATGTGCAGAAGCATATTTGATTTAGTAATAAATACACATTTTAACTTTATTTATATGCTGATATGGTAGTTTTTCATCTGTTGCCTCAGGGCAACATTGTGCAGTTGGACCACTTTAGTGTGACATGCACTGGAATGGAGAAGCTCAGATGTATAGTTATCTCCCTAATATTTATTTTTTTTCTGTATTATCCACTACTACCCACAGGAAATGAATACAAAAACATTTTATGGGCACAACAGCAAACTTGATTGAACGGTTAAGCTTATTTTATAAACCGGATTCCAAAAAAGTTGGGACACTAAACAAATTGTGAATAAAAACTGAATGCAATGATGTGGAGATGGCAAATGTCAATATTTTATTCGTAATAGAACATAGATGACAGATCAAAAGTTTAATCTGAGTAAATGTAAAATTTTAAAGGAAAAATATGTTGATTCAAAATTTCAGTGTCAGCAAGTCCCAAAAAAGTTGGGACGAGTAGCAATAAGTGCACAAGGGTGACATATTTTTTCTCCTAAAATTAAAAGTCATGCCATAGAGGGTTAAATTTGAAAATATTTATTGTATACTGTAATTATCACACTCAGACACTGATTGGTTGAAATTTCGGCAGCTAAGGAATAAATGCACATCTGCCATCAAAGCCGCAAAACGTAACTACTTCTTATCTCAGACCTCCAAAAATCTAAATGATCCTAAAAAATTCTGGAAAACCATCAAATCTCTCTCAGGCACCCCCCAATCATCTGACCTCCCATCACAATTTCTTGTTGACTCTGTTCCTGTGTCAAATAAGCACGAGATCCTGAACTGTTTCAATAAACATTTTGTTGCTTCTAGTTCATTATTTGACACAGTTACAAACGGAAAATCAGCCACTTTATCTAATAATCAAACTTCTACAAATCAAATCCCTCCTACAAGTCAACCATCTGTTAATCACACCTTCTCTTTTTCTCCGTTCTCAGTCAGTGAGGTAAATAAACTGTTAAATGATCTTGATCCTAAAAAATCTGCAGGTCCAGATGAACTTCCACCTTACTTCTTAAGGCTGGCTGCTCATATCATCACAGTCCCTGTGACCCACATCTTTAATCTGTCCATAAGCCAAAACACCATTCCGGATGCTTGGAAAACAGCCTTTGTTCTTCCTTTGCTGAAGGGAGGTGACCCCACCTCATTGAACAATTATCGACCGATCTCTAAACTCTGCATCTTAGCCAAGGTTCTAGAAAAACTGATAAACTCTCAGATCAAAAATTATCTGGACTCATTTAACATCTTACCTCTTCATCAATCTGGTTTCAGGAAAAAACACAGCACAACAACTGCTTCTCTGAAGGTTCTGAATGATGTTGTTGAAGCATTGGATGCTAAGGACTATTGTGCTGCACTTTTCTTAGACCTGTCTAAAGCTTTTGACACTGTGGATCATAACATCCTGTGTCATAAGCTCTCAGAAATCGGTTTCTCTGATCACACCATCGGTTGGTTTTCTAACTATCTTTCCAATCGGAGGCAATGTGTTCAACATAACGGTACTTCTTCCAGCTATTTAACAGTTAAAAATGGTGTACCACAAGGCTCAGTTTTAGGACCCACTCTCTTTACAATCTACATAGCTAATGTAGGTCACTGCATCCCTGATGCATCCTTACATTTCTATGCTGATGATACAGTTGTTTATTGCCGAGCTAAAACAGTAGCTAAGGCTTTCCAGTTACTGCAATCCGCTTTTGACATCATCCAGTCAGATTTGTTCCGTCTCAAACTTGTCCTAAATGCTGATAAAACAAAAGGGATGTTTTTTTCAAATAGGAAGGCGGTTCCAGCAGATCCTCCTCTGATTTTATCTTCAAATGGTGTCCCTATTGAGTTTGTTGATTCCTATAAATATCTGGGTATCCTGATCGATTCACATCTCTCTTTTAAACTCCACGTGGAAAACCTAGTGAAGAAACTGAAAGTTAAACTGGGTTTCTTTTTCAGAAACAGATCATGTCTAACACTGAATGTTAGGAAACGCCTTGTATCTGTGACTTTCCTTCCCTCCATTGATTACGGTGACATTCTCTACATGAATGCTCCTACAAGCACCCTGCGGATGTTGGATGTTGTCTATCATGGTGCACTAAGATTCATAACTGGCTGTGATTATCGTACCCACCACTGCACCCTGTATTCACTGGTTAACTGGACATCATTAACCTCACGCAGACTCTTCCACTGGTACATTTTCATCTTTAAATCACTTCTTGGTCTGCTGCCCTCATACATCTCCTCCTACATGTCTTTGCGTGAGTGCAGCTACAGTGTGCGCTCTCAGGACATGATTACCTGCAGTGTTCCGTCAGTGAGGACTGAACTTGGAAAAAGGGCCTTCTCCTACTCTGCTCCTGCTTCATGGAATATCTTACAAAAAGATCTGAAGCTCTCGACCTTGACTTCTCTAAATGGTTTTCAGAATCTGTTGGAATCCTGGCAAAAACCAATGCAGATTTGTTCCTGTCTTTGATTTTATACGTCTACCTTATGTTTTGCTCGTTTTTTGATACTTTGTTTAAAAAAAAAAGTATTTCTTTCTTTTGTTTTTTCTCTTTTTTGTTTTCTATTGTTTATTGTTTATTGTTTGTTTATTTAAGGAAATTCTACCATTGCTGTTCATCGTTCTTTAGTTTTAGCAGGTCGCTTTCGTAAATGAGCCTATGAGATTCAATAAGATGTACCTGACTAAATAAAGGTTGAATGAATGAATGAATGAATTGTTTTTTAAATCAGGCAAAGTAAGGCCTCTAAAACTTGTGTAATACCGCCCTCTAGTGGTAATCAATTGGTATTACATTACGTCGGATGTCTTGCATATATTTTTTTTATCTTGCATAATCACAAATCATTTTATATAAGAGTCTGCATGACGCATATCTCATTTTGGATAATTAAAAACAAAAAATCTGCCACAAAAATTTAATAAATAAGATTTGCAATTTGCAAACACGCACATATTTAAAAGGCATTCCGTCGGTCTTCGGAGTTTAGACGTCACTGATCACGTGACTCAGACCAAACTTTTTTTTTTTAAGACCAAACGAATCAAGCTCCGACTCAGCGCTCTGCGTCACTCGTTGTTGCGCTTTAGCTTTAGCTTCAAACAGCTCGTCTCTACTTTTCAGCGATTTATAAAGTTTCTGTAACATTTACAGTGATTTCACCTTCTTTAGTTCGGCTCAGTAACCGTTAAAGGAAACTTTTGCTCAACAAAAGCTAACAGATGTGGAGACACGGAAGCAGCAGGTGAAGAAATGTTGAAGTTTCTGGACAAAACAAGCCCAGATTATGAAGAGGAATGGTCTCCTTAAAAAAAAAATGCAACAAAACAAAATCCTCGATGCTGTTTTGAACGTCAGAGTTCGTGTGAACAGATTAGGTTTGTATATATACATTCATCTTATTTAGTGTGATGATGTTAGCTGCAGTTTTTGTAGCTAAGTGGTTTAGCATCTTTGAGGGCCGTGTGGATCTAGTGTCGCACTTTCGTCACTTTTCTCGTTTAAAATCCAGCCAGAACCTTGTTGGTGGATCCAGAAAGCTCGTTATCAAGGTGTAATTTACTTTAAGAGTCCTTGAGCTGATTTAAGTGGGGATTTAACAAACAAAACAACAACATGTTTGAATGCACTTTAAAAAAAAGGCTCATTGTCTTTTTTGTTTCACTGATATTACATCTGAATAATCCTTTTCTGTTCTAGGTCAGTTAGGATTCTCAAAACTATTTCTAGTTTTTAAATGCCCAAATGAGAAAACTGAGAGACATTGTTTTAGATCATTAGTTAATTACTTCAAAATCACAAGTAACCATCCATTTTCTTTGTATTTGGTAACATTGCCTCTAAACTATGATTGGATCAAACAGTTGGGATTCTAACAATAGTTTGTTGTATTTTTATCCAATATGTCCTTAGAGAACTGTCATGTTTGTAGGCTGCCTTGCTCGCACACATTTTTACAGCTCTGTCCACATATTTTCTGTCAGATTAAGGGCTTTGTGGTGGAGACTACAGAACATTGTTTTATTGTCCTTAAGCCAGT
Source organism: Garcialebias charrua (assembly GCA_038048925.1). Classification (NCBI taxonomy): domain Eukaryota; kingdom Metazoa; phylum Chordata; class Actinopteri; order Cyprinodontiformes; family Rivulidae; genus Garcialebias; species Garcialebias charrua. The sequence continues at coordinate 15,421 of JBBPBX010055579.1, forward strand.
TTATTACTACCGTAATTTAGCAGAATTCTTAGGGTTATTGTTTTATTTAAAAAAACATTTCCTCCTCAGCTTTAACTTTCTGGCTGATGTCTTGATATATTTTTCTATATTTCCTCATAATGGTCTTTTCTTGTGATGCCATCTATTTTGTGATGTGAGAAGTGCACCAGTCTTGCAGTAAATTATGATACTGCCATCCTCGTGCTTCACAGGTTGGATGGTGTTCTCAGACTTTCAAGCTTCCCAATTTTTCTTCCAAATGTAAAGATGGTCATGATGACCAAACAGATCTATTTTAGTTTTATCTCACCACATGAGAGGTCTCCTAAAATGAACATCTTGTCTCTGTGTGTGTTGCAAATAAAACTAAATTTGGAAATCCTAACTGATCTAAAACAGTAGAACTTTAGTTTGATTTAATGTCAGACTGTGAGATAAAATGGTTAAAATGTCTTTTTATACAATGTAGGTAAAACTATGGATTTAGTTTCAGGACATATTTCTGACGTCCAGCATTAGATGTTGTTTTGAGCTGATCAGGGATTTCAGTGATAACACCAGTGATGTTTGTGTTGATATAAAGTTATAACTGTCCTTATTGTTCATGTGTTTCAGTGTTCCCTGCAGATGTTCAGCAGACGGTGCTGATTAAAGAAGAAGCTCCTGAAGAATGGAGTTCTGGTGTAGACCCAGAAACCCTCAACATAAAAGAGGAAGAGGAGGAATTGACCAGTCTGGATGTAGAGCAGCTCAGTGTGAAGGAGGAGACTGATGACACCAGGTTCTCCTTCACTGCAGTTCCTTTGAAGAGTGAGGATGATGAAGAGAAACCTCTGTTCTCTCAGCTTCATCAGCACCAAGTGGAAGCTGGAGTTCTTCCAACCAGCAGCTCAGCTGACCAGATGAAAGCAGCAACTGGTGGAGAAGATTGTGTTCAACTCTGCAGATCAGGTTTGTATCTTTGGATCATTGTCAATGTTTGTAAAAGTTTATTCTTTTGGTTTAGCTTAATTTACTAAATAATTAATCAATGACAGGGTTGCAACGAGACAACAGCAAATGTTGGTTTCCTTTCAATATATGAACATTTAATGTTTCTTTTTTACTTTATGAAGGTAAAAACCTTAGGCCTCATAATTTTTGAGGCTGTTCCCATCAGGGCTGCCAACTTTAAAAAATAATTTTACACATCTGGGGCCTCTTGTACAGAGAGAGAGTGAATGGTTGTTTGTCTCATTTGTCTCTGTGTCCCTGTGGTGGACTAGAGACTTGTCCAAGGTGTCCTCCGCCTCTCGCACAGTGATAGCTGGACATGGGCACCATTGACCCCCGTGACCCAAAAAAGGAAGAAACGGGTAAAGATAATGGATGGATGGATAGTTACTTGTATTTCATAATTATTTTTATTATATGATATTTAATATCATCATCATCATGAGTGAGAACTCTATACACCACAGTCCTCTCCAAAAGTATTGGAACAGCAAGGCAGATTATTTTGTTTTTGTTGTTCACTGAAGACATTTGGGTTTAAGATCAAAATATGAGCGTGACACCAGAGTTCAGAATGTCAGCTTGTATTTACCGGTACTGGTATTTACACTTAGACATGGTAAACAACTCAAGACATACCACACTTTGTTTGAACTCACCCATTTTTCAAGTGTGCAAAACTATTGAACATGTGACTGACAGGTGTTTCTTGGTGACCAGGTGTTTTTCATTCAACCTTTATTTAGTCAGGTAAATCTCATTGAGCCTCTTGGACTCATTTACAAGAGCGACCTGCTGCAAACTAAAGAATGATGACAACAGCAATGGTAGAATTTCCTTAAACAATCAACAATAGACAAACATAAGAGAGAAATACAGATTTTTTTTTTAACAAAGTAGCAAAAGTAGCAAAACATTATAAGGTAGATGTAGAAAATCAAAAACAGGAACATGTCTGCATTGGTTTTTGCCAGGATTCCAACAGATTCTTAAAACCATTTAGAGAAGTCAAGTCCGAGAGCTTCAGATCTTTTTGTAAGATATTCCAGGAAGCAGGAGCAGAGTAGGAGAAGGCCCTTTTTCCAAGTTCAGTCCTCACTGACGGAACACTGCAGGTAATCATGTCCTGAGAGCGCACGCTGTAGCTGCACTCACGCAAAGACATGTAGGAGGAGATGTATGAGGGCAGCAGACCAAGAAGTGATTTAAAGATGAAAATGTACCAGTGGAAGAGTCTGCGTGAGGTTAATGATGTCCAGTTAACCAGTGAATACAGGGTGCAGTGGTGGGTACGATAATCACAGCCAGTTATGAATCTTAGTGCACCATGATAGACAACATCCAACATCTGCAGGATGCACCATGATAGACAACATCCAACATCCGCAGGGTGCTTGTAGGAGCATTCATGTAGAGAATGTCACCGTAATCAATGGAGGGAAGGAAAGTCACAGATACAAGGCGTTTCCTAGCATTCAGTGTTAGACATGATCTGTTTCTGAAAAAGAAACCCAGTTTAACTTTCAGTTTCTTCACTAGGTTTTCCACGTGGAGTTTAAAAGAGAGATGCGAATCGACCAGGATACCCAAATATTTATATGAGTCAACAAACTCAATAGGGACACCATTTGAGGATAAAATCAGAGGAAGATCTGCTGGGACCGACTTCCTACTTGAAAAAACATCCCTTTTGTTTTATCAGCATTTAGGACAAGTTTGAGACAGAACAAATCTGACTGGATGATGTCAAAAGCGGATTGCAGTAACTGGAAAGCCTTAGCTACTGTTTTAGCTCGACAATAAACAACTGTATCATCAGCATAGAAATGTAAGGATGCATCAGGGATGCAGTGACCTACATTAGCTATGTAGATTGTAAAGAGGGTTGGTCCTAAGACTGAGCCTTGTGGTACACCATTTTTAACTGTTAAATAACTGGAAGAAGTACCGTTATGTTGAACACATTGCCTCCGATCGGAAAGATAATTAGAAAACCAACCAATGGTGTGATCAGAGAAACCGATTTCTGAGAGCTTATGACACAAGATGTTATGATCCACAGTGTCAAAAGCTTTAGACAGGTCTAAGAAAAGTGCAGCACAATAGTCCTTAGCATCCAATGCTTCAACAACATCATTCAGAACCTTCAGAGAAGCAGTTGTTGTGCTGTGTTTTTTCCTGAAACCAGATTGATGGAGAGGTAAGATGTTAAATGAGTCCAGATAATTTTTGATCTGAGAGTTTATCAGTTTTTCTAGAACCTTGGCTAAAATGCAGAGTTTAGAGATCGGTCGATAATTGTTCAGTGAGGTGGGGTCACCTCCCTTCAGCAAAGGAAGAACAAAGGCTGTTTTCCAAGCATCCGGAATGGAGTTTTGGCTTATGGACAGATTAAAGATTTGGGTCACAGGGACTGTGATGATATGAGCAGCCAGCCTTAAGAAATAAGGTGGAAGTTCATCTGGGCCTGCAGATTGCCTTTAAGAGCTTTAGATGTTACTAATCACGTGACTCAGACCAAATGAATCAAGCTCCGACTCAGCGCGTTGTTTATTTTTTTATATGTGCTTTAGCTTTAGCCTCAAACAGACCGTCTCTACTTTTCAGTGATTTATAAAGTTTCTGTAACGTTTACAGTAAAACCACCTTCTTGAGTTTGGCTGTTAACAGCAGGCTAAACAACAAATGCTGAAGCAGCAGGTGAAGAAATGTTGAAGTTTCATGGACAAAAGGCCCATACAGGTAGTCCCCGACTTACGAGCGAGTTCCGTTACAACGAGTATCTCGTAAGATGAAAAACTCGTAAGTCCGACAACGCACGTGCTATCTCGTAAAACCGGAACAACGCTCGTAAATAGGAAAAAAGACGCCAAAGTGCCTTAGTGCCAACTGCAGCTGTACTTTTAGTTATTTTCATCACAGAAACAGCATACTGTACTGTACAGTACAAAACAGATAAATAAAAATATAATTTCTTACTTTGAGCTGATCAAGCTTGTCTCGTCTGTTTGCACGTCCGAGCACGTCGTCGGGGCTCCATACATTCTGCTGCTCTAACGTCGTCCAAACTGTTTAGAGGAAGGACTGTTAGCTTGTTAAGTCCATACATTTGAAGCCATGAAAGGAGTTTACTTTAATAAACTTACCGAAAGCCGTTTCTCCGCGGTGTTCGTTCATCCAAAACAAGCTGACCGCGTGAGCTGTTTGTTGTTAGCCACCGCCATTAGGCTTTATTAGCTCATTAGCTCCGTGCTAACGAGTCCATCCATCCAAAAAAGGCTGTCGGAGCTGCTTCTCCACGTTAGCTGAATGTCCATCCAACATCTTAGGCTGCTAGGCGGACATCGAGGCGAGCTCCCGGCCGCCGGTTCGGTTTGGTTCTGGTGGGGGTCCGCTTAGCATTTAGCCTAGCCTTAGCTTAGCCGATGGGCTAATGTTGTCGCGCGGCGCTTTTTAAGAGCGATCGCGGAGGATCGCGGCGGTTGCTCCACAACAGACACATCCACAAAGTTCACAGAGAGTTTCCAGCTCATTTATCCGTATGAGGCAACCTCTGATCGCACGCACGGTCCTAAAAAGCCAGCAGCTCCCACCCAGCATGTCCGCCAGCTCCCGGTCCCGGCATGTCGGCTTGGTAGCTCCGCTCGTTGCCTGTCAGGCGGCAGGGCAGTGGGAGCTCCGCTTAGGTCCGCTCGTTATATTTCAGGCGGGGGGAATTTGGGAGTGATCGCTAATACAGTACAGAATACACTAAAAATTGAAATAAAACATAAAAATAACAACTATACTTTATTTATAAAGCCATTTGAAACGACCACAGCTGCAACAAAGTGCTGTACACATGAAATTAAGAACATTTAAACACAAAAAAATAAAATAATTTATGTCATATTTTTATTAATTATGATAATCTCGTAAAATCGGATCCTCGTAAGTCCATACGCTCGTAAGTCGAGGACTACCTGCATTATGAAGAGGAACGGTCTCATAAAAATAAAAATAAAGTAACAAAACTAAATCCTCGATACTGTTTTGAACATCAGAGTTAGTTGGCATGGATTAGGTTTGTATAAATACATTAATCTTATTTAGTGTGATGATGTTAGCTGCAGTTTTTGTAGCTAAGTGACTTAGCATCTTTGAGGACTGTGTGGATGTAGTGTTGCACTTTCGCAACTTTATCTTCTAAAATCCAGCCAGAACCTGGTTGGTGGATCCAGAAAGCTCGTTATCAAGGTGCAATTTACTTTAGAGTCATTGGGCCTCATGCAAGGACATGTTCGTATTTTTATCCTAAATTTCTCTTACTTTTGTTCGTACGAAGCGTTCGTACGAACATGCCACGTCAGATTCAACAAACTCTTCTATCCTCAGGAAAAGTGTGTAAATGAGCTGCGTAAATATAATGAATTGCACCTGTTCTATCCACCTGCTCGTGCACGCGGAGAGGTCATTTACATAATTCCCACCCCTCAAAACACCATATAAGGCTACGTTTCCTGCCTCAGAGAGCAGGAAGTGTCCGTTCATAAAATGACAGCGAAAAGTAAAAAGAAGAACTTTACGGGTGCGGAGATTGAAGTTCTGCTCTCCGAGATCGAGAAAAGAAAATCTGTCCTTTTTAGCAGCGTCACTCATGGGATTAAAGGACCAGCTAAAGCCAAAGAATGGCATGAAATAACCACTGCTGTTAATGTTGTGTCTCCCGTGGGTCGTACAGTATCAGAAATCAAGAAAAAATGGTTTGATCTGAAAATGGCTTCAAAAAAACGTCTCGCCGCAGCACGGTGCTCTATGACTGCAACAGGAGGAGGTCAAGGAAAAGTCTGCGTTACCGAGATGGATGGAAAAATAAATGCCATAATGGGTGAGGTTTCTGTGTCAGGCATTCCATCTGAGGATGTTCCTCTGGACACCGACTTACATGAACCTGGATGTGAGGATATGGCAAATACACCTGACAGTAATGGTAAGTATAATAATAAAAAACAACATATTTTTTATTTAAATGCATCTTAACTGACAGAATAAAAAAAAAAAAACTATTCATCTCTCTCTAGTCCTGCTCTTGATTTCCTTTGGTCAAATATTTTTAATATGTTATGTTGAAGAAATGGTGAAACTAATGTGTTAATTTTTCTTTTATCCAGAAGAAGAGCAATCACGCGTGGCACCACAGGCCGGACCAGCTGACGTGTCAGTCCCCCGCCGTCTCCCACGCACACAAGTGGTGTCAGATGCCATTCTGAAAAATCAAGAACAGATTTTAAAATGTATGCTAAACATGTCTGGCACTTTGGAAAAAATATCAGACAGTCTCGCATGCATAGCAGATGTGCTGACTAAATCGCAACAAAATAAAATGTGAATAAAAAAATGAAATATTCAAAGTTTGAATGAAGCTGTTAGTTATATTAAATTAATTAGGTTACAACATCATGGCCTACCCTAAAGCCGTGCAATTAGCTGCTGTCTCGTCATGATTGCATTTCGCTGGTGTGGTCCATGTGGGGGTTCTTCTGGCATGTCTTCTGCTGGTGCTGGATCGGGGAATGGAATGCCTTCCTTCACTGCAATATTATGTAATATGCAGCATGCCAGAATAATTTGGCATGCCTTCTCCGGTGCGTAGAGGAGCTTGCCACCAGCGGTGTCAAGGCACATCCACCGGGCTTTCAAAACTCCAATTGTGCGCTCAACTACAGCACGAGTGCGTGTATGCAGCTTATTATACAAGCGCTCCTGTCTTGTCTGAGGGCTGTTTAGAGGTGTCATAAGCCATGGGGCTAATGCATAGCCTCGATCACCTGTGGAAAATAGTGAGTTATAGGTAAATGATCAGAGAATAATTTCAAATCCTCAATTACAAATTAAAAAGTTACTTACCAACAAGCCAGCCATCTCCATGCGCACCTTGCGCAAGACGCGTGCCAACAGCACTGTTTTGCAGCACAAATGAGTCATGCGCTCCTCCTGGCCATCGCGCAACCACATTTAGCAGGTTATATTTCGAATCAGATATAATTTGGACATTTATGGAGTGGTATTGCTTCCGATTGAGGAATGGGAATGCGTCAGGTGAAGGTGCTTTGATCCGTATGTGTGTACAGTCTATTGCTCCGATGGTGTTTGGCAGTCCAGCAATAGCATGAAAATCAGTCTTAATTTGTACTTGTTCTGCGGCGGTGTATGGGAATTTTATGTACCTGGGTGTTAATTTGAGGAGGGCTTTGATGACCAAGGGGAGCGCACGACTCACCGAAGCCTGCGACACACCAGATCTGTCTCCTATCTCCCTTTGAAAGGTTCCCGTGGCCAGAAATCCAAATGTTGTAAGGATCTGGACATGTGGAGGGATGGGGTTTGATCGGCGTGTCTGTCTGCCCAGTTGCGGTTCCAGTAAAGTGCAAATTTGCAGCAGCACATGCCGTGGCAATCTAAACCGCGACAACAACCACTCATCACTTTCTGCCAGTAAATTAGCACGCTCTCGAAATACACGGGCTCTTCTAAGAGCCTGCTGTGCTAAGGCATCCAAAAGCAGTAGCTCAGCCATGACGCAGCTGGTTACACTTCCCGCTGACCTCATTATATACCGAGACAAATTAAACTTAAATTAATTCATAATTTAAGTTGGTTTTAGTT
>JBBPBX010055580.1:0-17159 GCA_038048925.1 Garcialebias charrua
TTTATGTTCTCATTAAATTAGTTTAGTAAATGACTTTTACCTGAAGTATGTTAAAAAATTTACAAAATCTTTTTTTTTTGGGGGGGGGAGGGGGTGGCGCAACATTTGTGACCTTTTTCATCCCTTTTGAGTTTGCAGGTATGCAGAAGAGTCCACACAGGAGAGAACCTTTGTGGAAAAAGATTCAGTCAGAACCCACTTTCAAACTCACACCTGAGAGTTCACACAGGAGAGAAACCGTTTCCTTGTGAAATTTGTGGACATAGATTTAGTCATAAGTCTACTTTAAACGCAAACAGAAGAGTCCACACAGGAGACAAACAATATCCTTGTGAAATGTGTGGACAAAGATTTAGTCGTAAGGAACATTTAAACAGACACATGGGAGTCCACACTGGAGAAAAACCATTTCCTTGTGACCAGAAAGTTCATTCTCAATAGTCCAGGTATCAAATCCGCTCATTCTCAATCAGTTCATCTGGACAATTTCTTTTTAGTAGAAACGTTTCACCCTCACTCCAGAGGGCTTCGTCAGTCAGAGCAGTCCAAAGCAAACTGAAGCTACCCCACCAAGTAAACAACTTAAGTGGACCAACCAGTTTGCTGTAGCCAAGATGGTTTCTGGGGGCTTGTCCCTCGTCGACTCCTCCCAGGCAGGCAGACATGTCCAAAGTGGTTCAAGACCAGAAAGTTCATTCTCAATAGTCCAGGTATCAAATCCGCATTTCCTTGTGATATTTGTGGAAACAGATTTAGTGACAAAACTTGAAAATTACACATGAGAGTCCACTTAGGAGACATTGTTTCCTTGTAAACTTTGTGGACAAATATTTAGTCATAAGACAACTTTAAAGGTATTGTGACATGATGTTGGAAATTTGCATAATCTGTCACAACATGTGTATCTTATATCATTCAGCTATGTTCGTTTTTTCAAAAAAATGTATAAATATATTAAAATTTCACTCCAAGTTATGGTAATTTTTTCGCTGTGATACGTCACTGGAAATCCGAGAACTTCCGCATTATGTCATCATTGACATAACAACGGGCAGAAGGCAGTGCCTTGCCCGTTTGTCTGGTGTGGTAACTGCTTGCCATACTTATTCATTGTCTGAAAGATCGCCTCTTTTTTTTGTGTAACTTGAAAAATGCTGTCACGTTGTAGCACATTTGGGTGTTCTAATATCACTAGTGAACAAGTGAGCATTCACAAATTCCCTAAAGATGAGAAACTTCGCCAAGAATGGACAAGACAAGTACAGAGAATGAGGGACCGAATCGTATGTCTGCAGCGACCATTTTACTGCCGATTGTTTTCAGGAAACACCTGGTTTACAAGAATCTTTAGGATTACCAGTAAGATGGAGAAGACTTTTAAAACCGGATGCTATTCCTACTATTTTTAAAAGAAAATCTACAGAAGAAAGTGCCACAGCTACCACATCTAAACAACGCCGAGCAACTACAGTCAGAAAACTCACAAGAAAATGAGTACCATATTTTCCGGTGTATAGGTCGCACCTTTTTATGGGTTTTTCAAGGCCTGCGACCTATACACTGGTGCGATCTATTTATGGATTTTTTTTCATATTTTTAGACCAATTTTTGGCTGAGTTATGGCCCTTTTTCCCTGTTGCATAAAATGGCGCAGTACCAGTTTTGGCCACCAGGGGGCAGTGCACGTGCAGTACCAGTTTCGGCCACCAGGGGGCAGTGCAAGTGCTGTACCCGCTAGGGGCATGAGTCTGCGTTCCAGTAACCTTGTATTGTGGGGATTTCCAAGGTCCCAGTGGTGGATTTTAACTGGAACGCCCGCTCCAGTGGGAAACTCCCATTCGTGAAGTGGGGCAATTTTTTCGGCCCCCAGTTTATCCCAGTGACGTATTCAAAATGGCGGCCACTCGCGTCCTTAGTAAGTGAACTCCTTAACTTTTACTAAAATAACAGTTGTAAAATGTTGTTGTGTGTTTTTTAATCACACACACAGCTTAAGCGTATGCTTGTGAACACAGATCACATTAAAAACCTGTGTTTAGTTGCATGTCATGCGGCGTACGGCTGTTTTTCTCGTTGTTTGGATCACAACAGTTCTGTAGGCCAGCGGCAGCGACTTTCATTCGCCACATTTTATTATTCAGCACATTAAAAAAGTAACTATTAGTTATGAATTTTATTTTAAAATATATATTTTTTACCCTTGTTTTCTTTGGCGCTGTGGCTTATTTTTGTTAGGCAACCCAGAACTAAACACACATTGTTTGTTGAACTGACTATAAATTAGCACTAAACTGTGGTTAAAAAAATATATATTTGGTTTCCAAAGATCCGTGTTTAGAAACAGTCTATAATCCTGTATGATATTTATGTGTTAGGACGTGTATATTTGTGTAGTAAGTGTGTGTTTGTGTTTGTTTTCAGTCTACCTCGACCAGTACAACATGTTTGTTGATGAGCAGAGAACAACATTTTCTGGCAGCCTGTATCGCAGTGCAGGGGATTTGTCCTGTTTGTACATTGATGCAAACCTCACTATGAAAGTTGAGCTGATCCAACCTGCACAGGACAGCACAGCTGGTAAGATTTTGGAGAAATAAGTTTTAATGCAAACCAAACCAATTACTGTATAATGAATTTAACAATACTGTGTTTTTTTCTTTTAAAATGATTTTTTCAGAGAACTGTGAAGACTCTCCATCAACCAGCAGCCACGCAGAGTCCCCCATCCGCGAGAATGACAGTTTTAATAAAGAACAGACACTGTTCTCGATTGAACACATGCGTGTTCCACTCGCAAGCGAAGGTCTAGTGAGGTTTTGGAGTTCTTCCGCCAGTCAGAGGAAAACAGTCAACAGCGACATCAGGACATGATGGAGCAAATGAAATCAACCCAGGAGCAAATGAAATCAGCCCAGATGCTACAAAAAAATGTAGCTGTACTGTAAACTTTCTTATTGTTTTGCACAAAACAACTTCTGTTTTTTTTTTAAAGTTTTTTTTGTTTTCACATTGTTTATTTTGCTCAGGTTCGGCCCAGTAAAAATGTTTGGTTTTCAGTGCCTTTGATTGTATGAATTTTGAAAATGCTGTTCTGTTGCACATTTTGTAATTAAAACTGAAACTTTCAGACAACTGAGATTGGAACTTTTGTCACAACTCAAAGACAAAATGCTGTATTTAAAGAAAAATGTTTATTAAGCTTCATTATAGCAGTCTTTTAAGTACATTTGTACAGACAGTTTTGTCATGAACAACTGCGCTAATGTAGGAAGTTTCAAAACAACATACTACCTATTATTTTTTTCTTTTACACACCGGAATTCTAAGAGTTATTCATTTTCATCATCCTCCCTGGCGGACCCGTCTGCATGCTGCTGACAAATTTGTGATGGCCCACGTCCCAAGTTGTGGAGGATGCAGGCAGCCACTATGATCTTCACCACCACAACAGTTCTGGTATTCTGCACGTCACGAAGCCGTCTCCACCTGCACTTCAAACATCCGAAGGCTTGCTCCACAATCACCCTTCCACGGCTGATTTCAGCGTTACGTTGCTTGTCTGCTTCACTTAGAGCACCATTGTTCTTCAGGATGGATGGGTTTCCTGCCAGCATGGTAGGGTCCAAGACAACTCTGCAATGGGAAAACAGTGTTTATTTCAGACAGACATAAAGTTAATAATGAGCTGCAATTCTCTGTCATTTTTTCATCATTTGACTTCTTGTTTATGTGAAAAATACACATTTCAGACAGCTACTTTCAGGAAACTGTTGGAATCTGGAGAATAGTTGAATCTCTTGGAATCCTGGCAAAAAACCAATGCAGATATGTTCCTGTCTTTGATTTATACATCTACCTTATAATGTTTTTCTAGTCTTTGATACTTTGTTTTAAAAGAAAAAATATATATTTCTCTCTTGTGTTTATTGTCTATTATTTAAGGAAATTCTACCATTGCTGTTAATCATTCTTTAGTTTGTAGCAGGTCACTTTTTTAAATGAGTTCACGAGGCTCAATGACATTTACCTGACTAAATAAAGGTTGATTGTAAAAAAACAACAACAGTACTGTAGTGTCAGGCTACAAACCAAAACTTTCTGATGGTGTTATATATCATAAAATCAATCACCTTTATTTTACCAGTTATTTTGCACGTTCGAGATCACTTTTACAAGGGTGACCTGGTCAAGTGGTCAGCAGGGTTAGCAACCGGTGTTAGCAACTTATTTATTTAGCAAAATAAAGCAACCACTGTACAGTTTCTTCAACATATCGTAAACCCCCTACATGTTTTGCTGTGCAGTGAGCGAAGACGTTTTTTTTTTTTAGCTGTAAAGCCAGTTTTTCTTTTTCCCAACGAGAAAAATATATATTAAATCTATTACCTTCGGCGTTCATCTTTCTTCTTTGACATGTTCTGTGTCTGGAGTGCATATCTGGTAGTCTGGAGTGCATATATGTTTATTAATTTATTATATTCCGAAACAGCAACAAAAACAATGCGTGCGTCCATCTTGTTTTACCACCAGGGTAACCGGAACGTGTTTTCAAGTGGTAGATGGGGAGATGACGTCACTGCCACTTCGTAGTTCCCAAAATACGAGGTAACTGGAATGCAGCGTGTGTACCGGTACACCAACCCAAGAAGAAGAACGTTTCCAGCTCCTGTGCAAGTAGCGAGGACCTTCTCCTCCTGTGCCCGAAAAAACGCTCCTCTGCTCGGACTGATTCTGTCTGCCTCTGGGCTGGAGGTAGCTTCTGTTAGCTCTGTTTGTTTGCTGTTTGTTAGCAAGATAAGTCAAGAACCACTCAGCGGATTTTTCTGAAACTTACAGAATGGAATCACAGTGGGGACGTTTACAAGTGAGTACCTTTATTAGATGTTTGAGATAAAAAAATAAAAAAACGATCTTTTTGTAGCATGTAGCTTCGAGTGTTAGCTTCTGTATTTGTTATAAATAACATCGAATCCACTCGGTGTATATTTATTTCTGCTTACAGAGTAATTATAACACTCCAATGTACTTAACTATGTCCTGGATGAATCATTTGAGATGAGATTCGATTTTTATTCGTGTCAGAGGCGGGCATGGTCTCGTGTTGGCCTTCGTTTTATGTCTGTGTACTTCTGTTAACGTCATAAATGGCTTCAAAACCACTCGGTGTATATTTATTCTGCATACAGAATGCAATTATAGGAGCTTTAATGTACGTTACTATGGTCTCGAGAAAACATTTGACATAAAATTCGATTTTTTATTCATTTTCTGAGAGACGGACTCCTCTCGTTTTTAGCTTTTTTAGCTTGTGGTTTTACTTCGGTTTGCTTAAATAGCTTCAAAACCACTCGGTGTATATTTATTTCTGCTTACAGAGTAATTATAACACTCCAATGTACTTAACTATGTCCTGGATGAATCATTTGAGATGAGATTCGATTTTTATTCGTGTCAGAGGCGGGCATGGTCTCGTGTTGGCCTTCGTTTTATGTCTGTGTACTTCTGTTAACGTCATAAATGGCTTCAAAACCACTCGGTGTATATTTATTCTGCATACAGAATGCAATTATAGGAGCTTTAATGTACGTTACTATGGCCTCGAGAAAACATTTGACATAAAATTCAATTTTTTATTCATTTTCTGAGAGACGGACTCCTCTCGTTTTTAGCTTTGTTAGCTTCTGGCAGACATTAGCAGCAGAGCTAAACACTCGGTCCATATTGCCGGGTTGACTCAGCGGTCACGCGGTGCGTCAGCGGTGGATGACGCGTTACGTCGGCGGTGACGTAGGTGCGACCTATACACCCGTGCGACCTATTTATGGATTTTTCCAATTTATTGATAAATATTGGACACTGCGACCTATACAACGGTGCGACCAATACAACGGAAAATACGGTAAGTCTTTGTGTAAACATAATCGGAGGTGTGTAGTGTTTTAGATGATAAAATATGTTTTACGTGAGTTCATGTTGTTTTTCTTAATACACTTTGAGTGTATAAAGCCAATTATCACGGCAGATTCTTTATGTTTGATGCTAAAAAAATAGCCGACAGAAATTCGGTAGCACACACACGTTGCTAGTAATGTATTTTTAAATTATGTCTGTGCGATCAGGTAACATCTAGTATGTTTTTTTATTCATGGAGGGTTTATTAATGAGTTTTGGATGATTTACTGTCTTAAAATGATAAATCTCCAACGCGATCGGGCCTCGCTGTTAGCTTAGCCCAAGAACAAAGAACCACAGGAGAAGCTAACCCCACTTAGCTACTATGGATAAAATAAGCCGTGTTTAAATCACTTTTCCATTCATCAAGTGTCCAATAACTGTATTGGATGAATAATAACCCTTCGATTGCTTTAATACATTCAAGTACTAACGATAATGTCTGTTTGTTCGCTGCTAACAAACATTAGCCAACATGAAATCGGTAGCGCACACACACGTTGCTTGTTATGTATTATTAAATGATGTATGTGCGATCAAGTAACATCAGTAAGTTTATTTATTCAGGGAGGGTTTATTAATGAGAGTTTTGGATGATTTACTGTCTTAAAATGATAAATCTCAAACGCAATCGGACATGCTCCGCCCTTATTATTTACATGCGCGTTGGAGCAGTGCCTTCCCGTTGTCACATCACTGATGACGTATGCGGAAATTCGCGAATTTCCAGTGACGTATCACAGCGAAAAAATTACCATAACTTGGAATTAAATTTTAATATATTTATACGTTTTTTTGCAAAAACGAACATAGCTGAATGATATAAGATATACATGTTGTGACAGATATGCAAATTTCCAACATCATGTCACAATACCTTTAAACTCACACGAAAGTCTAGTACTGTATATCAAATTAACCGTAAAAGATAATAGTTTACTTTATTTTAACCAGTGGATTTTACTTTAAGTGTGTAAATATTCCTGATTTTGCTTTGTCATCTTTTACATTAGAATAGAAAAAAGAATGACTCAAAATACACCACAGAACTCGTCAGTTGTAAAGCAAGTAGTTGCAAATTTTATCTGAATGACTACAAATTGAAACAACTATGCTGTTGTAGCTAAATAATTGTTAGAAATCACAGTGTTGTCACCCTGATGGTTTATTTTTTGACAATAATCTGATGTCTTATGTCTATACAAGATTTTCTTCTTCCTGCTCCCTCTTCACTTGTGTAAATATGTATTGTCAGAGAATGTGTTTGTAAACTGATGATTTTTTTAAATTGAGTGAATAAATTGATTGATTGAATTGATTGAATATTTTTTCATTTGTTAGTAGAAGAATAGAATAGAAGAATAGAATATATCTTTATTGGCATCGTCATTGCACCAGGGCACAAAAACATTGACGCACACCCGTCCTTAAGATGGGGGCGAGTGCACGCAGCCGCGGCAGTAATTAAACCGCACCGCCACAATCTTAGATATGGAAAAAAAGGAAGGTAACATGAAGATAATCAGTGGTATAACAAAAAAGTTCTATCACATTTTGTCTTACAGGGCAGAATATGATACAGCAAAAAACTATGGATATGGATAGGGATGGATAATATGGATATTATGGATATCCATATAGGGATGGATATCCACCCCTATCCATAATATGGATAGGGGTGGATAATATGGCCAAAACTTTTATCACAATATATGTCTTATTTTCGGTTGATAGCAATATAATTTGATATCAATATAAACAATATAAAAGCCTCAGAAAAACTACAAACTATACAAATAAATTAATGTTCACCTTTTATTTGTATTTAGCCTTCAAAGAAATTACAATCCCCATCAAATAAACATAAAATTCTCAACTTTGTCAATATTAATAGTTTTAACATTAAAGCTGTTGTATGTAATTTCTGGAACACGCTGGAACTTAGAAATATTTTGAACAGAGACACGTTTCTGGTCCCTCCCCCTCAGAGCCATATATGGCTTTGTTCCCCCTCGCTGGAATTCAGCTCAGCAGCAGCTTCCTTTGCTCTGCCTCCACTTCATGTCCTGTCGCAGCAGCTGTGAATTTCTATGTTTATATGTTAATAAAACGTTCTAAAAAATAAAATAACATGGAGCGCTGGTCCAGCACACCAGAAAACCAGCAAATCTGCAGAGCCTTGTACAGCCACGTTGAACCCGAGTTAAATTCGCTCGTGACAAATTCATTAATTTCCTTATGATTTCTGTCATGGACTCAGCAAGGAGGAAGCGATCACTTGACCTTTGGCAAAAAACAAAAGAAAAGTCCAGATCAGGGATGAAGAAGGGGAATTTAATACAATTGTGTCACATACAAAACAGTTTTGCATCGCTTTGCAATTATTTCAACAAGAACCTGCGCGGCCGCTGCGGGCTCGCTGCGGGCTGGGACAGGGGGTGGGGGGAGAGAAGTGAGAAGCTCTGTTTTTATTTGCTGGTTAAAACTGTTTTTATTGGCTGGTTAACGGCGGGTCACTGTGGCTTTTTAGAAATGCTTTTAGAGAAGCAAGGGGACAATAGTTTTTTTCAGATTACTTGTCTAAAATCAGTCTGTCAGGAGGTAGTGACAGAGTGAAGAAATATGTTAAAAAATATATTGTTAGAAAAGTTACATAAAGCTCCTTTAAACAACAACTTTAAAATTTACAGCATTGAAATTAATAGTTAATGAAATAAAACTTTTGTTGTCATTATTTATGAGAAGCTGACATGGAGATATCATGTAAATTACTTAAGAATACAATTAATAAAATCAATTGCATTACTGTATAAAGTAAGAGTTTTTGAATGACAAAGCTTTGTATATATTGTATAATGAAATGATTATTCTACATTTAATCTATTGTATTGAAGTTTGGGGAAAAGCATGCAAAACAATTACAAATCCTATTTTCATTTTACAAAAAAGAGCTATAAGAATTATTAGTTGGAAGTGCTATGTTCACCCAACAAATATATTATTTCATAATTTGAAGTTATGAAGATTTTATGATTTGGTTGAACAGAGTATTTACAAGTCACGTATTAAGCTCATAAAATATTACCTCCAAATATTCAATTAAAATTTGTTAAAAAAAAGAAAGAAAAAAAAAGAGGGTCATTATAACCTTAAGAAAATGTAAATGTTTGTAAAACCTCCATTTAGAACTAGTCTGAAGGAGCTGTGTTATAATTCAGGGAACAGGATTGTGGAGTTGCCTTGATATCACCATAAACATTTCTAAAACAATTTATATGTTTAAAAAGATTATTAAGTTAAAGTTGTTGGGAATGTATGGTGACAGGTAGGGATGGGAATTGTTAAGAAATTATCAATACCAATTCCTTTATCAATATCATTTATCGATTCAATTCCTTATCAATTCTGTTATCAATTCTCATTGGGTTAGGCAAAAAAATGTAGTATACCATTTGTGTGCATGAAGTATTTAATGCTCTTTCACCAGAACAAAAATAGAACTTTTATGAAAAAAAGAATTCCTAATTAACATTACTAAGGGGCTGTCCTTGGTTGGAATGGGTGATAGGCTTCTATACAGTTGGACTTCTGTCTCTTCCTCAAAAAGTTATTCTAGGGCTGTCTCTTTTTGCTGCTTTACAGGAGGCATCTGAAATTATTGACATAACCACAACTTGTAATTCACAAGTTTCAATTTTAAAATAAATAGTGTAACAATCCATGCAATCTATCATCTTTCATTACAAAAAACAAAACTTACATACCGGTAGTTATCCGATCATTCTCAATCAGTTCATCTGGACAGTTTCTTTTTAGTAGAAACGTTTCACCCTCACTCCAGAGGGCTTCGTCAGTCAGAGAGTCCCAGCACACTGATGTTACCCCACCAAGTAAACAACTTAAGTGGACCAACCAGTTTGCTGTAGCCAAGATGGTTTCTGGAGGCTGTCCTATCCCTCGTCGACTCCTCCCAGGCAGGCAGCCATGTCCAAAGTGGTTCAAGACAAGAAAGTTCATGCTCAATAGTCCAGGTATCAAATCCGATCATTCTCAATCAGTTCATCTGGACAGTTTTTTTTTAGTAGAAACGTTTCACCCTCACTCCAGAGGGCTTGGTGGGGTAACGTCAGTGTGCTGGGACTACTCTGACTGACGAAGCCCTCTGGAGTGAGGGTGAAACGTTTCTACTAAAAAGAAACTGTCCAGATGAACTGATTGAGAATGATTGGATCTTTATACACAGTTTGCTCTATAACTCCAAAATTAATTGAGCTACAATTTTGAGACTTTTTACTCATTTACAAGATTACAATTATGACATTTATAATGTTTATTGAAGAAAATATTGAAATTCACTTTACACGGTCTTTAAGGTATGACTTCAGGTTCTGACCTTAATGACTTTCACGCTCACTCATTACAACAAAATCACAGTTACTTTTAATAAAAGTGAAAGTGTGATTTAGTTTTTTGCATTCACTTTTTTTGAAAGGTTATTTTAGCCAAGCCCTAACTGGCCTGAGAATTGCTTCAAGAAATGACTTTAACATACTTTTATTAAAGCTATACAGTATTTAAAATCAGCATATTTTAAATTACTTTAAACACCAATATGTGTTAAATGTGTCAGTTAAAAAAGTCTAGAAGAAACTTGGAACAGTGATAGTGTCACAAACCGTGTCTGTACTTTCAGTATACAGGTAGTCCCCGACTTACGAGCGCTACATACGAGGTCCCGGACTTACGAGCTGGCGAACGAGAAGTAAATTTGTAAAAAAAAAAATACTGTACAGCACTTTTTTGTGTTTTTAGATGAAAGTGTGTTAGCTAACCATTTGGAAACACGTTTCTGAGCATGTTCATGAACTAGTATGAACGTTTTTGATGAAAAATGAGTGTTCGTAGTAGCGCTAGCTTAAATTTTCTGACTTACGAGCGAAAATCCGGGCTTAAGAGAACACGTGTTTCATGTTCCAACGTACGAATTTTCGTCTTACGAGCGACTCGCAGGTACGGAACTCGCTCGTAAGTCGGGGACTACCTGTAGTGTCAATTTTCTGACCATTAGCTACCTAATGGTGCTAAAAATGGACACACTTAAAATGTTTGTAGAAATGTTTTCTTCTCTGCCTCCTAGTAACATTGCTATGTTTAAATTTTGAAGTGTCCTAATGAGAGAGAATGCAATGATTGTGATGCTTAAACCAGAAGCAGATCAATCAAAAGTTTGTTTTCGTATTTGTATTTTGTATCCTTTTAACTGTATTAACGTCAATTATAGAAGAGGATTTTTTAATTTCTCACCAACCTTCCTAAATGTTTGTGTACATTCATGTTATTGTTGTTGGATGTTGTTATTGTTATTTTGGACCTGAGCATTTTAGGAATACATTTTTCAGTCTTACGCTTTGGCCTCCAGTTCTAATGTTGAAAACCTTGGTGTTATTTTTGATGAGGACATGTCTTTTATCCCCGACATTAAAAATGTTAATAGAACCGCCTTCTTCCACCGGTGTAAAGTTGCTACAATTAGAAATATCATGTCCAAAAGTGATGCAGAAAAACTGGTTCGTGCATTTATCACATCTAGGCTGGACTATTGCAGTTGTTTATTATCTGGGACTCCAAAAACATCTTTAAAAAGTCTTCAGTTGATCCATAATGCTGCTGCCAGAGTCTCAATAAGAGTTGATAGGATATATCATATTTCTCCAGTTTTAGCTTCTTTCCATTGGCTCCCTTTCAAATTCAGAATTGAATTCAAAATCTTACTTCTAACCTACAAAGCCCTCAACTTACCTCCATCTTATATTCCAGATCTTATTGTTCCATATTTTCCTAACAGAGTATTTCACTCTCCGACTGCAGATTTACTTGTGGTTACTAGAGTTTCCAAAAGCAGAATGGGAGGCAGAGCGTTCAGTTATCCGGATCCTATATATTGTGGAACCAACTTCCAGTTTCTGTCTGTAACTTCATCCCAGTTTTAAGACTGGGTTTAAGACTTTCCTTTTTGATAAATCCTATAGTTAGGGTTGGCTTAGGTTTCCTGAGCTGTTCCTTAGTTATGCTGCTATAGACTGCTGAAGGACGAATTGACCACATATACAGGTGGTCCCCGACTTACGAGCGAGTTCCGTTCGTACGAGGTGCTTGTAACACGAAAATTCGTATGTCGGAACCCGAAACGTGTCGCTCGTAAGTCCGGATTTTCGGTCTTAAGTCGGAAAATGTATGCTAGCGCTACTACGAACACCCATTTTTCAACACAAACGTACATACTGGTTCATAAACAAGCTCAGAAACTTGTTTACAAACGGTTAGTTAACACACTTTCATCTAAAAACACATACCAGTGCTGTATTTTCTGTACAACTTTACTGTTCGTTAGTCCGCTCGTAAGTCCGGAACCTCATATGTCGACGACGTCGTAAGTCGGGGACCACCTGTACTCACTCTGCTGCCATCTTTACTTGCTCTACCCTTTTTTATTAGTAATTATTTTGATCCTTAACATGTTTTTTGTCTTTCCTCCTAGAAGGTACACCTGGACCTGCCATTCTGTGTTTGTCTGTGTCTACTTCCTGTCCTCTCAAACCCAGCCGGTCGAAGCAGATGGCTGCTCGTCCTGAGCCTGGTTCTGCTGGAGGGTTCTTCCTGTTAAAAGAGAGTTTTTCCTTTCCACTGTTACCATTGTGTTTACTCAGGACGGGAGACTGCAACGAAGTGAAGATTCAACACAATCTGCTGTGATAAGATAGATACATTTTACTAATTGACTTTTTAAATTTATGTGAATGTTTTTCGTACAGTGCCCTGAGACAACATCTTTGGAACAGGAACATGTTCTACTTGTTCAAACGTGGTCTATTTGTAACTTTTTCTTCCTTTATGTCGGTCTGAGCCAATCATTACTGACTCGACTTCAACTGGTTCAGAATGCTGCTGCTCGCATTTTAACTGGTACCAGAAAACAAGAGCACATCACCCCTGTCTTAAAATCACTGGCTCCCAGTTTGCTTCCGGATTAATTTTAAGGGTTGTTTGTATTAAAATGTCTTCATGGTCTCGCCCCACAGTATCTGTCCAACGTTCCCTCACGCTCTCTCAGGTCAGCAGATCAGCTGCTGTTGGTCGTCCCAAAGTCCAACAGGAGGCTGCGAGGTGGCCGAGCGTTCTCAGTCGCTGCCCTTAAACTGTGGAACAAGTGAGTCAGACAAGCTGACTCACTTCCTGTTTTTAAATCTGCTCTGAGGACACATTTTTTTCTCTTTGGCTTTTAACGCAGTTTGAAATTTTGGTTTTACTGTTTTTAAGTTATTTTTTTTAATAGTTTTTACTGTTTGCTGTTTTGATGATATTTTTATGAGTTGAGTTTTTATGCTTGTATGTGTTAGTGTACAGCACTTTGGCCAACAATGTTGTTTTAAAGTGCAAATAAAGTTGTAATGAAGGCTCGCCGCAAATTCAACACTGGCAGACTCACCAGCTGCAGCACATCCTCATCAATTGTCCATCTCTCCTGCGCTCCTCCTCGTTTGCCAGCACGCTGCATCCCTCCACCTCCCCATCTCCTCCTGGCATCTCAAGGTTCTCCGGTCTCACCTTCCTTCGTCCCGACTCCGCCACCAAATTCGGGCCCCCGGGGGTGGGGGTGGGGGGGTAGATATCCATAATCTATCTCCCTATGCTGGACAAGCTCACAGCGGTCCGGCATGCATGCCCTCCGCCGAGGCCCGAGCGCAAAAGAACCCTTGTCAATAAATCCTTTTAATTTTACTCTTCTCTCTGTGAGTCTCTCCAGGTTGAATTGTATTGTGTGTTGCCAGATTTTATTCCAAATTTATTTAATTAATTAGTTTAATTCCTCATTTGATTAACCAGGCCTCTTGTAAACGAGCCCCCAAGACTCAGTGGGATTAATCTGTATAAATATAGGTTGAATGAATTAATTTTTGTTTATCAAATTTTTCATATCTAATTAATTTCCCAGTGATGGGGATTTTAAACCCCTGTTACCTTAATAAAAACCACACAAGCTAAACAAGAGAATTGTGTTAACACAGACAAAACAACTTTGCAAAGGGGAAGGCTTTTTAATGTCTTCTGAAACTTAGTTTGGTCTCAAATACATTGTCCAGCACAAATCCGAATTGTGCTGGACATGACAAGCTATTTAAACAAGAAGGAGGTGGAGTTGACAAGCTCTGACGTCTTACAGATAAAACAAACAAGTCATGGTTCTGATCCAACAAGAATCCAAACATTGCCAAGGCTAAAACTTTTCTGTATCAAGGAGAAAAGCAAACAAACATGTTTGTACTATCAAATATAAGTGTTTGAAGGGAACAGAGAATATTTGATATAAGTGAACTGGGTTATAATTATTGGGTCAGAGTAATTAGTTTTAGATGATAAATGTTGAACATCTCCATCACCCAGTTTATTTAAAACTGTCGACAGTCTGACTTTTACCACAAACACTTTTACCACAAACACTTTTACCACAAACACACTGATGCAGCCCAAGAACTTGTGAACTAGACTGTTTGATCAGAAACAAGATCTAGACATTACTGTGTTTTATCTGATTCAATTTATAAGAGAGAGAGATAAGAGATTTTTTATTAACATTGCACCAGTAAACCAATACAACGTGATCATGTAAACACAGTCATCCAGAGGTCAGAGAATGTTAAGCTGCTGCAATTCAAAACACATGCATGTTCGTCAGCGCGGCCATCTCTCATCCATCCTGGATGAAGAGCAAAACAGATATGGAAAAAGGAAAAACACAGTAGGTATCATTTGTGATATTCAAAAAAAGAATTTATCAAAGATTGCCTGAGGACACTCCATGATAAAGTCCCAAAAACTCTATCAGCATAAGCACAATCACACGAGACATTGTTGCAGTTTTGACGACATGCAAGGAGATATGGAGTCTGTGAGTAACTTCAGAGAACACAGTTCAGCAGTTATTCAGCTGGGCGTTATCCGAGGCACGCACAGAGATCTCTGGGGGAGGGATGAGGGGGAGGTCAGCAGGGCACTTCAGCTCTCCGCTCCAGGAGAATGCTTTCCAAACAGGCCTCTTTTCAAGGACGTGTGCAGAAACCAGATTAGATAGTCTTTTTGTTTATTCCAATCCAGACCACAGTGTACTTTCTCACTGCAGCCTTCCAAGTCCAGACGCTGTTTCAGGGCCAAAATTCCAAATCATATGAGGTTCCGTTCTATGAACCCCCATCCATGCCCTGTTGGGACCCGGGCGGCTGTAAACGAGTTCCAAAGCGCCCAGGTCCGCGGTAGTCCACCGACGCACCCAACGTGCGATTGAGCTCATACAACAGCTGGGATGAGTTGCTCACGGCCCGGATCAGAGAATCATGCTGATCAGGGAGTTTCGCCAGCGCGCTGATAGCCGCCGAAGCTCTCCTCAGCTTCAGGTAGCAGACAGCTCCGCCGATGCCAAAAAACAGAGCAGCTGCTACTAATAGTCCAATAATCCACAAATCTTCCACGTCTTCGACAGTCAAGACGGTCAGACACATAGGCTGCCACTGTCCCCACGAGTCCATCATGTATCCAGCCGCGTGTGTGTCAGAGGGGCAGACAGCTTCTCCTGGCACGGTCCGCTTCGTGGAAAAAATCTTATCTATTGAAGAAACAGCCCAATTTACTAATTCCATCGCAAATTGGTTCGAGTGAGCGCTGAAGTGTCAGACGAGACAAAAAGCAAGCAGGGAGGAGGAAAAACTTAGGGAAGGAAGGAGCAAAAAGATATGCGACTTGCCTTGTCGAGAGCCGGAAAAACCGAAAAACCAAGATCATGTTTAATGATAATCTCTCAGTTGAGATTAGTGAGCAGCTAGATTTGGCTGTAAGCAGCAAACTGGTTGATCCACTATGAGAGGGTGCTATTTATAAGACTGAGCTGAATACAGCTCAGTCAATGTCGAAGACGTGGAAGACCCTGGATAAGCGGAAGAAGATGGATGGATGGATGGATGGATGAATACAGCACCTCAGACTGAAGAAGTCTTTCGTAGGAAAGACAAATGTTTCTACGGTTTTTTTTGTTTGTTTTTTTTGGTTTGTTTTTTGAATGTCCAGAGGACCAGGCTTAACTTTTTTAGATTTTTTCCACCTGGATTATTGAGCATGCATCAGGATATAATCTCTCAATATTTCAAGCCATGCTCTGATGCATGCTCAATAATCCAGGTAGAAAAAATCTAAAAAAGTTAAAGGTTCAGTATGCAGTTTCTGTAGAACTGCAGCAGTTAGAAATATTTTCAACAGGCAAAGCATTCTGATCCCTCCCCCTCAGAGCCATATGTGGCTCTGCCCCCTTGTGGTCTGTTGAATTTCAAATTCAAGCTCTGTTTTTATTGGCTGATTCAAATTCAAGCTCTGTTTTTATTGGCTGGTTACAAACTCTGTTTTTATTGGCTGGAAAATGGCGGGTCACCTTTTCTTTTTAGAAATGCTTATTTACCACCTGGAGAAGCAAGGGGACAATATTTTTTTTAATTTTTTTTCAGAGATTACCTGGCTAACATCAGTCTGTCAGGAGGTAGTGACAGAGTGAAGAAATATGTTCATAAAAAAAGCTACATACTGCAGCTTTAAGCCTGGTCCTCTGGACATTCAAAAAACAAAACAAAGCAAAAAAACAAAACTTTAGAAACGTTTTGTCTTTCGTCCGAAAGACTTCCTCAGTCTGAGAAGCTGTGTTCAGCTCAGTCTTATAAATAGCACCCAGACGAAACGTTTCTACAGTTTTGGTTTTTTTTTGCTTTGTTTTGTTTTGTTTTTGAATGTCCAGAGGACCAGACTTAGCTTTTTTAGATTTCAAGCCATGATTTAAGAGCACAACTCTTTTTTTTTTTTGCAACCCAGAAAGAAAACGAGGCCTAACAAATTATTAAAGAAAATAAATGTTGAAATACACCTGGACCTGCCATTCTGGGTTCATTTGTTTTTCCTTCCTGTTCTCTCAAACCCCAGAATGAATGACAGAATTAGAATGATGGACTAAATTAATCAACTGTATAAATATTGTATTTAATATTTACTGTGTCAACGTATTAAATGTTACTATTAGAAAACAAAGCTAACAAGTTTATTTTTTACATTCTGCTGATGAACTACAAATATTGCAGCTCTGTAAGTAAAACATTTAATATATATATATATATATA